>JAPFSC010000241.1:0-130363 GCA_030777805.1 Fusarium sp. MBC 364 | reverse complement strand
AGAGAAATTATACATTAAGTGTATATTTGTCGGCTTTTGTATGTTCAAAGTAGTTGGAGTCTTATGAGGCCGTTGTTCTCTTATATATATATATATATATATATATATATACTTCACTTACACGAACATGTATTTCCATTACCAACCTCAATCCTGCATACGCCACGAATGCTTTTAATAGACAAAAGACACACTAAAACATGAAACGAACATCCAACATGAAGTAACCTCATACATATTTTGCTCTACGTTTCAGAACGACATCTCTTTCTTTGTTCTTTGTTCTCTTGGCAGGGGTATTACACCGTATGTATGCACATTGAAGATGCCCAAAATAGACACGGCAGTGCCGCCAATAACAAAGAAACTCTTAGCAGAAGCGTGCATGATTATGTCATTAGTTAGTTGCATGGGATTGGCGATGATGCTTTGAAAGGAATTGGTAGTTATTATTGGGATAGACATTGCAGCCCAGAGAGTAACTTAAGTACTTGGTGTATTATTGCCCTATCCTTTTGGACTCGTTACGAAGGGCAAGAATTTCCTTGGATAAACTATACATAAATATCTTCAAACATTATCCTCCTTGTGCTCAGTCACTGATGCACGTGCACCAAGCTTGCCACCCATATCATCGCTCTCAGCAGGTGCTCTGTCGTGCATGTAACCAAACATGATATCCATCTCTTCGAGGGTCTTACCCTTGGTCTCAGGGAGGAAGAAGAAGGCCCAAACAGTGGCAGTAATCATCCAGCATGCGAAGAAGAACCATGTTCCGTAGCCGAAGGATTTAAAGATGTAGGGAAGAGCCTTTGTGATGGCGAACTGAGTAAGCCTTGAGAGAGTTAGTCATTTATTCTCGAGAAAGGAGTGATTGAGGAGCCCTACCATTGGACGCAGGCAGCGTATGTACCAGTTAGGGTACGGAGAGCACCAGGGAAGATCTCGGCGGAGACGATCCAAGGGATACCGTTGAGACCAAAAGACCAGCTACCACAGATTAGCATATTGTTCTTCTTTTCACACCAGACAAAAACTTACAAGACAGAGTAGATCATAATCATGGCAGTAGCGGCTTTGCCACCAGCAGCAGTCGACGGGGAAAGCTCCTTGCCCTCAGCAATGATGGTAGCGGGATGTCCAATCTTGACATAAGCGCCGACGATCCAAAGACAAACAGAGCACATGGCAGAAGAGATGATCGTAGGGTTTCGTCGTCCCCACATGTCGATGAGAGCACCGTAAAAGATGATAGACGCAACAGCTGTCAGAACAGTCAGCAGAGACGCTGTGAACAGAGGTTAGTTGAACATGCCCTTGACGAGACCGTAGATTCCGGTGTACAGAGCAACATCCTGGATACCTAGAGATCCGAAAAGAGTGGGTGAGTAGTAGTTGATGGCTACGAGTTGGTTAGCATATTTACTCCCACGACAAGAATATCTTGAGCTTACCAGCAGCACCGGACATGTTCTGCAGAGCGAAAGAGCAGAAAACAAGCAAGACACGGTTTCGCATTCCCTTCTTGGTAAGTTCGGAAATAGCACCTCGGAAAAGAGCCCAAGGTCCAGTTCCAAATCGGCTAGCAACGCGGGCCTCATCGGCGAGACGCTTGCGGATCATATCCAGATCCTCCTGGAGATACTTATGGTCTCGAGGAATCTGGCGAAGACTCTCAAGGGCCTGGGTAGCCTCTTCCTCGCGATTCTTGCGCATCAACCAAAGAGGACTCTCGTGCAAGAAGAAACCACCGATGAAAAGAATACCGGCGGGGGCGATTTGAACAGCCATGGGAACACGCCATGCTGCAGTAGAGTTCGGGTTCATGTTCTGGTTGATGCCGTAGTTGATCCAAAAGCCGATCAATGATCCAGTTTGGTATGTGACTTCGAAGAGACCTGTGAGGATGCCACGGATGGAAACGATGGAAAGCTCGGCAATGTAACTGGGCACTGTAGCTGTGATGGCTCCGCATGCGATTCCTGTGAGAGCACGACCAGCGTCTAAAGTTGTTAGATACGACTATATATGAGCCCTTTTTGGAAGATTGACTTACAGATATAGGACAATTGGTGAGTAGCGGCTGTCATAAGGATGGCGCCGACAAGGAATATGACAACATTAGCCTGGAGAGCCCATTTTCGACCAATCTTCTCAGTAACTGTCCGAGCCATTAGCGATTTCACCTTGAAATTTGACTTGGTATAAACGTACTCAGAAAGCAAATAATAGCACCGAAAAAGGCACCAGCCTGGAATGTCGCAGTGATGTTCGATGAGATATCAGCCTGGTCGCTAGGCTGAATGTTGAAATCACGCTTGAAGCTCTCACGAGCGATCGTAGTGCCGACGAAGGCGGAATCATAACCAAACCTATAATCTTATTAGTGACATGACCTTGAAGTTTCCAACACCCAACTTACAGCAAAGATCCGGTAGCAATAATTGCTGCCTCGGTGTAAAGACGCCAGTTGTAAACCTCCTTTGGCGTAGGCCGATCTTCAACAGCGCGAAAACCACCCATGATGATTTTGTCGTACAAGCAAGGAAAGATACCACTTGAAGTTAAGCAAATTGCTCAAGTAGACATTAAAAGATAAGAAGAAACCCTGTGGAACCTGTCTGCCAGATAACTCAATGCATTTCCGAAAGGATCATCCAGGATAAGAACCAGTATTTAAAGCATAATCTCTCCAATTGACAAATCCGGGGGCGTGGGGAAACGGAAACCTGGGGATTGTGTGGAGAAAGAGAGTCATCACAAACATGTTTTTTTCCTTCTCTTTCTCGCGAGTCATGGCTGTTGTGCATACAAGATGCAGGGTTCATGGGAGATGCTTTTCTTGGAGAAGGGATCCGACAGGCGAGCCGATGCGAGGGGAAGAGGCGATTGGACAGTTATGGTTTGCCGATGCGGGGAAATATTATGGCTTGGCTAACGGTAACTCTTAGCGGAACTAGATCTTGTTGCTAAGAAGGAAACCATGATATTGAATCTCATGACCTCCATATTTTGTTCCCCTATGATGGCCTGAGTCTTGATTCAAGACTATAGCATGCGGAATTAGAGCGAGCAGCCAAGATCGGAAGTGACTGCATCGACACATATGGATCCCCAACAAGTGGTCCCATACCAGATGGCACGAAATATTTGACGTTGCATCATGATCTCAGGCCGAGGTATTTCTTTTGTGGGCAGACTTGACCGACCAGACTGTGGGAATTTTGAAAAGCTCCGATTGAATTTGTTACGATGTTTCTTTGTATTTTCTGTAGAGTCTGAGTGTTCCGTTACGAGATCAAGATATAAGTTGTCTGCAGTGACTTGTCGGAATAGCAGATAGGAAGAGTAATTGTGAGAATTAAAATGGAATTTTATATGGTGTAGTTAAATGTCTTTAGATCCGACACGCTGTCTAAATGTCAGAACCCCTCTTGCCGAGGCTCTTCTCAACATTTGAAAGAGGCTCAACCACCTTGTGAATCCACTCCTGCTTGCTCTCGTCGACATATTGAGGGTAAGGCTTTCTGCAATGGCAGCTGCCGTCGGGGTATCCCAGAAGCTTGGCCACAATCCACTTGGTACCGTTGATACCGCCCTTGGCAAATCCCCATTCCATCTTAGCCAGCTCAAGCTGTGCGGCTTCAGCTTCCTTTGTCTTGCCTGCCATGTACAAGTCGAAGATGCGTAGGCAAGTCTTAGGATACAAGTTCGCAACACCAGTGACAGCACCTGTGGCACCGACAGATAGGGCAGGCACAAGCCAGTCACTCTGACCAGCGAGGGCAGTGAATTCCTCGGGCTTGAATTGAGCCGCAACACGGGCAACCTTTGCGATGCCACCGCATGTGAGCTTCACGCCAACAATGTTGGGGTGCTTAGCAAGGCGCTCGAGCATTTCAGAGTTGACATCGAGACCAGCTACAACGCCGGGGAAGTTATAGATAACAACAGGGACAGGACTGTTGTCGGCGAGTTCTTCGAAGAATGCGACGATGGCATCTTGTGTCATGGCGAAGTGGAAGTAGCTGGGTGTCAAGACAAGCACAAAGTCAGCGCCGGCCTCCTTTGCCAGCTTTGTCTCATTGATAGCGTCTCTTGTTGTTTGTGAGGAGGTTCCCATTGTGATTGTAATATCGGGTCGACCGCAAGAAGCTGCGATCTCTCGTGTTGTTCGAACTAGTCGTGACTTCTCGTCTGCTGATAACGTAACCGCCTCTCCATTTGTTCCCGCAATGACGACTATAAATTGTTAGTTCAGATCAAAAACAGCTTATCAATGTACATACCGCCATCAAGACCAGACTTGATCAGGAACTCGATATGACGACTCTGCTGGTCCCAGTCAATCTCTTGGTTGGCATCATTTTGAAACCAAGTCAAAGAAGGAACATGGATACCAGGTGGAAAGGCCTTTCCTTGCGTCGAGATTGAACCCATATTGAATGAATAAGAGGTAAATTTGTCGTTTTTGGTGTGAAGATAATGAAAATATTGGTGCCAAAAGAAACAGAGCTGGAGTAAAGATTGAGGATTGTCGCAAGATCAGTGAGGAGCTAGTCCAAGGGTTTTGTTCCAAGCATAACGCTGGCCTGGTGAAGATAGTCTCCGCTGCACCTCCATCGGCTTCATCGGTTCAGTGGCTTCATGACATGTTCTGAGTGCTGCGATTCGTTGGTCGCTTCGACATTTGTCGTAAGTGCTTTAGAGGTCATCCCCAGCTTTTATCCACTTTAGCTTCATGCGGGGGAGTTGGAGATCACCACATCCGATCGGCTCGACAAGTGTGGGTGGGGCCTCGATCCGACCGTTAAAGTAGAGGGTCAAGGATAACAGCAACCACTCGTGTGACATTCATCAATGGTCCGAGGCTTCAGCCAAGTCACTAGTTCGCCTGTCAAGAGCCAAGACAATTAGTATTGTAAGTTAGGGAGCGCCTGACGAACGGTCCCCAATTTCGCGGAAATCATGCCCACGGACTACCATGACGAAGCGAGCCGTCGAAAGCCGACCTCAACCTGACTTCAGACAATGGCAAAGCTCGAATTGAAGACCTCATGCATTACAGACCGGATGTCCATGCGTGCCTTGGCCGCATCTTGCCGAGCCTGTACCTCTTCCAGTACTTGCGCTGTGATGCGTGCGTTGCCAGCAACTTTCTCCATTCTGAGAATCTGCGTTTTAATCCAAGCCTTTTCGCTAGCGTCTTGCTCTTCCACGCCTAGCATCAAAAGAGGCCATAGCATATTGATTGGGAGTGTATCGTCGGCGTCCAAGGCAGCCACGATTTGCCGAGCGAGCGTTCGGATCTGGTCCAGAGCTTCGGATGCCTCTTTTGTCAAAGGTAGACTCTTGTAGGCTACACGATGAAGATGAACCTTGCTGGCGTAATAATTGGAAAGGTATGTCCGGAAAGCTCGTGTGATGACAAAGGCTAGGTGCTTCGAGACATGAGGTTGTGTCAACTTGCCTGCTACAGCATAGTCCATCAGCGGCGGGCGATGTTCATACAGAGTACGTAAATCAGCCGCTATGACAGTACCGATGTTCATCACCTCGATTTCGTCCTCGACGGTACCCCGCGATCGATGCCATGGATCAATCTTGGATATCCTGCCCATAAAGCTTTGAACTTTCTGGTAGAACACAACACCTGGTTGATATAACACCTGGAATAGCACGTCCTCGATATCTTCCGCAGGGTCAATTCTCGAAACATCGTCAGGTTCCCCATCAAAACTTGCTGGCGAAGCTTCTACCAAAAGGACCTCGTCGTCTTTGGTCAGAAACAGACCGTCGCCACCCGCCGATACCGCCCGACCATCGAGTAACCGTATCCAGAGGAGCAACTGCTTTTCCACTTGTGTTAAACCGTGCTTGTTACTCGCTTGGAAGAGTGTGTAAGCACGCTTTAGATTCGAGTGGGCAGCATCGAGGCGACTCTCCAGAATATCGATATAACTGAGAAAAAATAGGGCAGCAAGGAGATGTTCGCGTTCACGAGTGTGCTCAGACATAGACACGCCATCATGGCTTCTAATTTCCGTAACACCATGCTGGTAGTGGTCTTCGTCGCTCATGGTCCAGTTCCCATCTTTTCTAGAAAGTAGGAGGTTCGAAAAGGCCATGATTGCGTGACGAACCATAGGTGAGATGTTGGCCATCCCGATGACAATTTGGCGCATTGAAATCCATTTCTTTTGGGTCTCAACTTCGGCAATAATGGGCGGATTGACAGAGCTGGCAAAGAAATCCATCAGCTTTTCGCTACCGTCCCTAGCATCGGTCCCCCGGCTATCATTGCTTTGTGTTGTTGAGGGTGCTTGAAATGATGTTGCCATCGTCGTCCTGTCCGGGAATGCAACCTGCGATTGAGCAGTCTGTTTCGTGTCAGTAAACTCTCGTGGTCTGTTTGGGGCTTTTACGCCATGATCGTTAAGCCTACCAGCACGGGTGCCTCAAACCCCTGATTCTGGTGCATTTCTGGTGAAGCTTGTTGCCAAAAGTCCCCATAATCCCACATGAAGCTTGCATAATCGAATACTTCGTCCACTGCATGGCCCGGTTGGAACACGGATGTTCCCGGTGATGTATCCGTTGGTGACAAACTTTGCTCCAGAGTTTGTGAAAGTGATTCAGCGGTGGAGGCTTGTCTTCTTTGGACTCCTGGACGCTGCTGGGGACGCCACTTGCACTCCATATTGAGTCTTTCACAATGTGAACATCGAGGTCTCTGCTCGTCACATTTGACTTTCCGCCTTCTGTATAAAAATTAGAGACGAATTTTGATGAGTTTTCTTGTACATACTTGCATGTTAAGCACCCATCGCGTGAGCGGATCTGCCTTCTTGCCGAAGCTGTATGGCGTGTACTTGAAGTACCATGACTTTGGCTCTGGGGGGTCACACCGCTTGAAAGGCGTGGAACGAGAGGTCTTCCGCTATTCATATCTTATCACCGGAAGCCGTACCGTGTAAATCCAACGCTGATGATACCAAGCAATTAACTGCAGGAACTTAAAGTTGTATAATACAAGTTGAAGAAGCTAGGACCGTCTGTCACCTGATGCGGGAGAAGTTCATTTGCGGGGCGCCTTCCCGAAAATCAGGAACCACAATCAAGTGACAAAATATCCACATTTACCCCAACCTCTTAATGAAACTACCTACCTACCTAGGTACACACTCAAGACAGTGATTCATATCTCTATACTGGCATATAGGGCTGAGATAAGGAGTTGTAGTCAGAGTGGAATTCGAATTTACCAGTAATATTCATATGTGGGTCTTCAATACTTTGCTTCGTCCTAAGTCTCGTCAATGTTTAGTGGGCATTTTAGGCTTTTCTGTCACCTTTGGCGCGACCCAAGCTGTCGGTACAGATCCGGCTTATACCATCAGATAACAGCTTTCATAATGCATCACTAAGCAATCTTCCAGACATGAGCATATTTCAGCTACATGGCAGTTATTATGCAATTTGAACGTAATTCTGGTCCTGTCTGTTTCGTCTGCCAACTGCCGTCACTGAAGTTTCCAACCAAAGTTTCTGACTTACTACGTACAAAGCTCCAATGAGCTTCCGCAATTATCTCTTACTTCAACTTTCCGTTGTACAAATGCAACCGCGATGGATGAAAGACACATGACTTGATGCACTCTATTAACCTTTTGCATCCAAGTGACGTCAAAATGTTCAGCCAAAGGTTAGACATCACCTTTACTTCCAATCCGCCCCTGTCTTCCCTCACAACTTACCCAAGACACCTCTAACCAACACCTTCAACTACACATCCGAACCTGATCACCCTAACACTCCAAACCTTTCTCGAAGATTGATTCCAAAATGCCCACTAAAGAAGTTCTCGACCAGTGGGAAGCTGTTTCCCCTACTGCTAAAGGCGAAGGCCCCCTTCAAGGCACAACAAACCGTTCGTTTCCCTCCAAACTGCCATTCACCTGACCATACTAAGCTATCATGATAGCTGCCCATTCTTTAGTCTCGGCACATGGGTGTTTCGCTGCGCGACCCAACGCCGAGGGGTGCGAACACCCCTACCACGATGGACGTCTTGGACCCGAACAAGTACTTGAACTATAATATCACATCCTTTTGTAAAGATATATCTAATAGCTGAAATAGGACCGTGTTCGAAACAGTGGTGCCCGTACGCCCAATTCCATCCACGCCGATATCGTCGCACAGATAGAAGCGAAGCGAGAGCGAAAGGAGTCAGAAGCAGCCGAAAACAAAAAGAAACAGGCTGAGCAAGCGAGTAAATCAACGTGAAATACGATTGATAGAGTCCAGGGGTCTTGTGATTGATGATGCGGCGCTTTATTCGTGGATTCAAAGTGGCATAGTGCTTGGGGGTTAAGATTGTTGCCGGAGTTATTTGCTGGTCATGGACAGACCAAGGAGAGTCAACAGTGTCATTTGCTACCGAAAGAGCCACTATTCTCTGTTGAACTTTATTGTATTTTGAGCTCTAGGTACACAATAAGAACTTGCTCGTTATAAAAAGGTCAACCGGCTTCGATACCAATCGGTTTGTGTACTGGTTTTAGCGTGTGCACCCATTCCCCCGGTTCTTAGAATAGTATGGGTTTTCCAAAACTCTTTCTATCATATATTTTGTAAGTCTAATCAAATCTATCATAATCATATCAACAGGAGGGCAATTAAAAACTTGCTTAATGGCCTTGAGACAGGTTGACAACAGCCCACTTGCCATTCCAGGCCCATTTCCTGGCACCTGAATCACCGCCGCCACCCTCAAGTTGTCTCAACTCCTCATCCTTACCCTCAGGAAGGCCGACAACAACATCGGCCTTGCAGGTCCTCAGAGACAGGACATTAACGCCCGAAGAAGGGCCCAGAGGACCCAGGGCCTCGGTGAAAGGAGTGGTAGGGGGCCAAGCAGCCTGGGCAACGTTAGTACTATAATTCATATATTCGTGGGGATAGCTTACATCGGCTGTGAGCTTTCGGTAGTTCAGATCACCCTTGAAGATCACAAGCTCCGCAGACTTGAGATCCTCATGCAACTCGGGGTTCTCGGCGGGCAATCGCCAGAAGCTTCCACCATAAGTCCAGTATCGGTTGGGTCGGAGAGCAAGTTGTCCTTCAGCGTGGAAAGTAGCCCACTCCTGGAAGAGGAAATGAAGGTCTTTCTCGCCCTCTTCAGAAAGAGGCTCAGGCTTCTTGCCCTGAAGCTCCTCGTCCTCCGACGGTGTATCGTACAGTGCGCGAGGGTTGGCGACAGCGTTCAGGAGGCCGCTGAAATCGCTGGGCACGACATCAGAGACGAACCAAGGGATAGACTTAGGTCGCAGAACAACCTGAGTAGCGAGACCAGCCGAGAGAAGGTAACCGGCCAGGATCATGTCGACATACAGCTCGAAACCAGCATTGTCGAGAACGATATCGACACGACGCTCCTTCTTACCCTCACTCTGTGCCTTCTTGAGGATCTCGTATGCCTTGGGGAGATCATTGCACAAGATGTTCTTCTCGGCCGCCTTACGTGCCTCAGCACCCTGCAGCTTCTGGATATCCTCATAAGTCAAGTTGGTAAGCAGTGACAAATCTGTCGCATTACCCCACAGGCAGATCTCAAACATCTCTTGGAAAAGCATCTTCTCAGCTTCGGCATCATGAGTCGAGTCTTTATCGCTGCGAAGTTGCTGAACCAATTGTCTATAGTTGCTGGCGAGCTCGAGAACGGCGGGTCGCGATGATCGGAAAGTGTCCATCTTCTGTCGAGCGAAAATGTCATAGTTCTTCCAGTGTTCGCTCATGCGGAAGATGGCGCTGATTCGTCTGAGATGCGTCAGTATCGTTTTCTGCTGACTTTCCTCCTGCTTCTTACCTATATAGGTAGCATTCGACAAAGAGCCATGGCACATCGTACCAGTGAGCGTCAGGGCCGAGAGCCTCAATCTCCTTATTGTAGGTCGCAATCTCTTCGGTGAAGCCATCGTCAGGGATCGGACTGAAGAAGTTAGTCGAAAGTTCTTCTAGGGATATATAGGTGCCTCATACGTGAGCTTGCGGTCGTGTTCGACTTCGTACTTGAGGCCAGCCATCTTCTCGATAATCTTCTTGCCCTCTGCTAGCTTCTCGGGGTCGGAGGTCTTGGTAACGGCACGGTATACATCGTCAATTCCTTGAGTCTATACCATCGTCAACAATTGTCTATATGAGGCATATTCTTCATCTCACCAGAATGACAGGCCATCGCTTCTTAACAGACTCGCTAGCAAACGAGGTAGGGTCGCTAGTTCGATATTGGGCTGTCGGCGGAGTCAGAGTCAGTCGTGTTCGATGGTAGAGTCGGGAAGCACATACGGGTCTTGGTGTCGTGCTCCATCTTGAATTACTTCTGCTATGAATCGTAAAAAAATAGAGGTCAACTTTTTTTTTTGTCTAATGATCGATCGTCAGGAAGTCGCGATCTAAAAGGGTTCTTCCAACATTCTACCGCCGCATCATGGAGGGGCACACGCGGGGCATTCTTAGTGGGGCTATAGATGGGAATCTGGAATCTGACGTCAAATCGCAATTGGGAATGCCGAGCTGCTCGGGAAATGCTATGAGAGGCTTGAGCTGAATGCTTGGAGAACATGTTCGAATGCCAATTTAGGGGATAAAAAGCAATACACGAATTCATTACTGTGCTACTTATCTTAAAGTAGAGTCAGAAGAAAGATTTACTAATAGATTTGTATTCTCGAAATAAATGCCTGATGTATGACGTTACTGAAATCGAAACATCCGTGTACTCAAGACTCTTCT
This sequence comes from Fusarium sp. MBC 364, assembly GCA_030777805.1. Classification (NCBI taxonomy): domain Eukaryota; kingdom Fungi; phylum Ascomycota; class Sordariomycetes; order Hypocreales; family Nectriaceae; genus Fusarium; species Fusarium sp. MBC 364. Next base: position 119,566 of record JAPFSC010000241.1, on the reverse strand, counting down.
ATATAACTATAGGGTTGCTGCATTGTATCAGATTCTAAGAACTCTAAGCCCTTCCTGATATACATAATTCCATCCACTTGGATAAACAGCTTTCATTGTGAGTAGTTACGCTTGGACTCTCGTTTTTAATTCTTGACAAGCAACCTACCCCAGGCCCCAGTAACAGCTTCGACTAAAGCCCCAACAACTAACTGATCCCGACTCGAACTCTTCGCAATTCCAAATCTGTACATACAGATTGTTTTTAAACTCACCCGGATCTTTTGATTCCACGCTTCCATACCGCCATGACCCTTTGGGCCACTTTTCTCAGTGCCGTATTAAACTAGAAGCTAACGTGAATTATCCATATTACTGGACAAATTATCTAGAGCACAATCTATGGAATGATACACTCTCGGCCCTCTCTTATGCTAAAAGCACATACTGCGCCGTATCACCACTATTTATTTCACATCCATTCTATCGCCTCAGCTCCTTCTTCGTGTTAACCCCTGTCAATATTATAACTTGTAAGAGAGCTCCCTAGGGTAGCTATGCGGTGAACATGACTACCACTCAATCATGCTTGGTCCGCTTATACTATGTAAAACTATCATGGGGACTTTTTATAATAGCCACTCCGGGAAAGGTCAACTGCCGCTCGAATTGGATCTCATAGTCCATCATCTTTTCAGAAATCAAGCCTTGTCGTGAGGAGAACCATGTCGATTTTGATCTACATCGGACGACATATTCGTGAAAACAACAAGGAAGGTAGCATTCGATGCCGAATTAGGCGGATCGCCACGTCCGGAGGCACTCAATTTAGTTTGAAACGCATATCCCCAGCTGGGGAAGTTTAGAAAAGAGTATTTCAACCAACCGCACCAATTGATTGAGAGCGCGTAGTAATCTTGGCCTGATGATCAATTCCGATGTGAGACTTCCCCGGACCTGGGGAATGGGGATTGTGGAGATCTTCTCACTTATACGAATTTAACCTTCGGTACTCATCCATATTAGCCGGCAGTTCAGAAGTTCGATGTCATTCACTTCAAAGCTCTTTCTTGGAAAGGAGCTATGGAAAAGTATATAAAGAAGAGAGACAACGGCCTTTGACAACGAGAAACACCTGGATTTGCTCAGTAGCAGATTCACAAGTGTTTCCAGCTTCATTTCAAAATGCTCTTCTCTCAGTCTATTGGAGTTGTGGCTCTTGCCACTTTGACTACTGCCCTTCCAGAGCGAAAGACTCTCGCAGAACGAGAAGTTGGCAAGCTTCCAGCTTTGGGATGGAATGGTTGGGTAAGTTGACCCAGTTGAAGATGCTCCTAGGTGATACTAACATGGTGAACAGAACCAAGGACAATGCAATGCAGCCAGCGAGAAAGTCGCCCTTGACACAGCTAAGACCTTCATCAGACTTGGCCTGAAGGATGCCGGTTACCAATACGTCAACATCGATGATTGCTGGTCTACGAAGCAGCGTGATTCGAAGGGCAACCTTGTTCCTGACCCAAACAAGTGGCCAAGAGGTATCAAGCCCGTCGTCGACGAGATCCACAACATGGGTCTCAAGTTCGGCCTTTACGGTGACAGAGGTGTCAAGACCTGCGCTGGTTACCCCGGAAGTCAAGGTCACGAGAAGCAGGATGCCCAACTCCTTGCCAGCTGGGGCGTTGACTACTGGAAGTACGACAACTGCTACACAGAGTGCTACACAGGCAACGCAGCCGACATCCAGACCTGCCCTGACGACAAGGGTCCTAGCTCTAGACCTGGCTACGAGTTGATGAGAGACATGCTCCGCAACACAGGAAGGGATATCCTCTACTCTCTTTGCAACTGGGGCTGGGATGAGGTCTGGACCTGGGGTGCTTCGGTCGGACACATGTGGCGCATGAGCGTCGACAACTGGGGTAAATGGGAGGACGTTGTTCGCATTGCCAACCAGGCTGCGCCTATCCTCAAGTACACCCAGCCTGGTCGCTACAACGACCTTGACATGATGGTAAGTGCAACAGTTCCCATGCCTATCGGCGAAAGAATGAGTACTAATAGAGATAAAGATCCTTGCCAACGGTGCTTTGACACCAGCTGAGGAGCGAACGCACTTCGCTATCTGGGCCATCACCAAGTCCCCTATCATCCTGGGAACAGATATGACCAAGATCAACAGCGATGAGGTCAAGCTCATCACAAACAAGGTAATTACATCCCATTCTTTCCTCCACTGTAGATATGAGCTAACAGCATTATCAAGGGCCTCCTTGCTATCAACCAAGACCCCCTATCAAAGCCTGCCGTGCCTTTCACCCCTCCTGGAACCCCTACCAAGGGCAACGGCGAGATTTACCCTTACTGGTCCGGGCCTCTATCATCTGGAACAGTTGTTGCCATTGTCGCCAGCAAAGGCAACCTCGATACCAAGCTCAGCCTCTCTCAGGTTCCTGGACTCAAGGACCAAGACTACTCATGGACCGAGATGTTGACTGGTGCTAAGGGAAGAGGCAGGACTGTTCAGGCCAAGCTCGAGAAGCACGACATCGCAGTTTTCCGAATCGACAACTAGTGGGAGATATGAATACTGTAGATAGCTTTCTTTCAGCTGGCGGCAGTTTGTTGTGGGTCCCCTTGACTAACAGTTTCTAGCAAGAATACGTATATAGTCACAATTCTCAGTTTGCCATTCATGAATATTCTGCCTCGCATCCAAGACGAAATCTTGATCTTGGAAGTGGCGTCGCTGCTGTGTAAGAAAATTACTCCAATTCGCTAAGCATCAAACCCAACTCAACAATAGAAGGGTCTGATTCCGTTGTGTATGTGGGCGCTCAAACTTGTGCTGAACAATCCAACTCTTGTGCAAGCCTTGACACCGATTTAAAGAAAAGAAACTCTCTGAGGAGCGTGAGGATAAGAGCTCATCTAGAAATGCGTAAAATATCCCTCCACAAGTAACCCGGAACCTTCGCGACATCGGGGCACTCCTAGTCCGTCTTGGGCACATCGGACTGCCCCTCCTTCTTCTCCGAGTCCGGTTCAGTTCTCTTAGTTAGAATCTCGTCAATGACCCCCAAGTCAAGGGCTTCTTCCGGCGTCAAGTACTTGTCTCGCTCCATCAAATCATTAATCTCCTCTAGCGTGTACTTGTCATGACCCTTGGCTTTGTTGAGATGATATTGCATGATTTTGTTGGACTGCTCTCGTGTCTTTTGGATCTGGTTTGCGTAGATCATGATGTCCGATGCTTGACCACGAGTGCCACCGAGTGGTTGATGAATCATAATTGAGCTGTGAGGGAGCGAGAACCGTTTGCCAGCTTCACCTCCTGCGAGGAGGATAGCTGCCATCGACGCGGCGCCACCTATACATACCGTAGAGACTGGCGACTTAATGTATGTCATGGTATCGTAGATAGCCATGCCTAAACCGGTTGTAAGCATCGATCAGAGACTCGTAGTTGAGGGTGGCAGTACCTGAAGTGACAGAGCCACCAGGAGAATTGATATACATCGTGATCGGCTTTTCGGGGGTATCGGACTCGAGCCAAAGAAGCTGTGAAACAATCGAAGCGGACATGTAGTCGTTGACTTCACCATTAAGGCAGATGATTCGTTCCTAGCAATGTTAGCATCCGAAACCACGAGAACAATAGCCTGCACTTACTTGCAAGAGCTTAGAAAAGATGTCCCCTGTACCCAATCAGCTTATTATAAAGACTTAGATGACAACATGAAACGGACATGTTTTCCTCCCGGCAGCCTGGACATGTTAGCGAGGCGCAATGATGCTCGCATCAAGAAGTAACTTTACCGACGACTCTTCAATATAGGGCATGGGGATGTTAGCCATTGGTGGTGTCATTGGTGATTGACCAGAGGAGCTGGAGAACCCAAAAGCTCTCACATGCTGTTGCGACACGCCGCGCAAAACGCGCAACGTTCTTGGTCGTAGAAACATTGTAGCAGGTGCCTAGCTGATGATGTTGAAGGACTGGGGCCGATCGGAAGTGGTGGGGGAGCTTTACGTAGCTCGGCGGCGTCTTATCGATAACAATTCGACCCCGGCCGGAATTTAGCTTCATCTTCTCTCCACCACAGGATTCGCGATTGAACAAGCACGATCCCCATATACAATGAGTCGACCACGGTAACTTGAAACGATGAACAAGTGTACCAAGGCCTGCGCAGGCCAGCTTCGAAGTCCGCGACTAACGATCGACGGCCAAAAACGATGGGTCTCTTACGATAGATCAAAGCAGTCCCAGGAACAAGTCCTCCAGCAAATACAATCCGAGATTAAAAGGATAAAGTCCTGCACGAACCAAATAGATCCGAAGAAGAAGACTATCAAAACAGAATCGGGGGAACTGCCATTGTCTCCAGTTCTGAATCCAGAATGGGCCACTAAAAGGAGACGGACGCGCAAACCAGAGGCAGGGAAAATGTCAGGTCAATTCCGTCGGCATCTTTCGAACAATCCTTACGGTATGTAATCCATACTTTTTAGGGGAACAATGACTGAAAGTTCGATAGCTGAGGCATTGATGACTCCGATGCGGTGGTGTAAGAACACGAATGCAATTCTTCCCAAATACTTTTTGCAGGACTTCGATCTGGTCAAACATCCGAATCCTAACCAGAAGGAAGCGTGGTACGCTCCAGGTCCTCTATCATTTGTCAATGTTATGCCATGGAACATCGCAAGGACAGTAGAGCAAGATGAAACCATCACAAATACGCAGAAGGACGAGACACCTGATATGACTTCGCAAACGAAGAGAGGCTTGATAGAAGACAAAGAAACCGAAGACGTCAAAGACGCACGCCCAGAAGAATTGGAAGAAGACAGCGGATCTATAGAAAACTGGAGAGAAGACTCGCACCGAGGCGGACGTTACGTTACCTACGCTCTCTCACGCAAAAGTCTAATCGAACAAATCGGAAAGAGCAAATCCCTTCAAATTAAAATGAGAGCTCAACGTAACGGTATGGCAACAAGAGGACTGCCTGAGGAACGAATTTTTCGGCCTGATATGGACGAAGTGCTGCTTAAGATGATGCAGCGCCAAGCTGCCGACGCACTCATTGCAAGAAGCCCTAGCATCCGCGACACAAAAAAGGATCCACACAAGTTCATCATGCCGGTAGACAGCTGGGAAGAAGCCCAGAAGCATGTTGCCGGAGGGGCTATACTCTATATACCCACAGAGCCATCGGATGATATGAACAATTATGCGACTCTAGACGTGGAAGGCGCCAACTACGGCGCAAAGGTTGTAGTGCACGACTTGAACTTCCTACTGGGAGACGAGGTTGAGCGGCTGAAACAAGAAGCAGAGGATTTCGTTGGCCAGGAACTGCTGATTTTGAAGAATTATAGAAGTGAAAGCATGCGAAGCTTGTTTTTGCTACTTTGGAGGTTACAAGGATATTTGGCAGAGCCCCAAATAGAGCTTATCGAGCCCAGGCAATATTAAAACTGTAAAATAGAAATATACTATGGTTATATGCAAGATAACTTTATATATGCCCCTATCTAATTGCTCGATTCTGTTTACGTTTGAGGTGCCGGTCGGCCTCCAGCACGGCCCCGCATTTGCCGATGGCGCCAACTGTCACCTCCGATAAACGCCGATGGGCCCGTTCCGTCTTTCAAGATAGTTGCGGTAGCACAAGATCGTAAGTCTCCCTTTGTTTGCCGCTTATCGTTGGGACATTTCTCATACTGTTTGTCTAGGACTGAATTGCTTTCAAAGAAAATTGGTTGAGAAGTGTTTGAGCGATTTATTGTTCATCTTTTGGGCGTTTACAGAGCAGATTGGGAAGGTATAAGGGATCACCATCGGCGAAGACTTGATCTTGATCTTTCCTTACTGTATCGTGGAACTCAAGCCAAGGAAAACTTTTGCAGCGTCAACCATCTCACATCTGCAAGTCAAGTATGGACAGCAACCCCGAATGCATTCAGCCGGCAGATTGGCAGGCCGGCCAAGCTGTCCCTGTCTTTCTCATCCACGACGGCGGCGGCACAACATTCTCCTACCACTGCTTGGAATCTCTGAAGCGTCCAGTGTACGGCATTCATAATCCCAAATTCCACAGCGGAGAACCTTTCGATGGCGGGCTCAAAGACATGGCTAAACTCTACACACGTTTCATCACCGAGACTGTTGAGAAGCCTGACTTCCCCAAACGATACAACCCAGACGGAAAGATCCAACTACTTCTCGGAGGATGGAGCATGGGTGGTCATCTGAGTCTCGAGATCGCAAAGCAACTCAACCCTGAAGACACTGGTATCCGAGTCATTGGCATTCTTATGGTCGATACCATCTATCCCTTCAAATACTCGAGTGAAGATCGCAGGAGACCCGGTGAAGGTTCAGAAGAGGGCAAGAATAAGAACCAGATACTTGCAGATCGCGCCATGGCTGATGCTCGCCGCATGATTCAAGCTTGGACTCCCCCAGTATGGGATGGGGAGTCCCCGGAAGGCCGCCCCCGAATTTCACTTCTCCGCGCCAAGGAACCCGTGCCGACGAAAGAAGGCCAAGCCGATATCGTTGATATGAGCCGCGAGGATCGAAACCTTGGTTGGGATATGTACGACAAGAACCTATTTGCCGAGGTGGTGGACATTGATGGTCATCATTACGAGATATTCGCGTTCAAGTACATTGAAGATATCTCTGAGAAGATGAAAGAAGCACTGAATAGGTTGGAGCATGCTTCCAGGAAGTAGATGATCAGGTGCATTGAAGTGCAGAGGTTGTCTCGATACGGGCACAAATCGTATCTACAGACTCTCGGATGCAAAGGTTATGGTAGATATACGTCACTCGCAACACGTTTACAATGGTGATAGATTAATAGGTCACAATAGAATAGAAGCTTGAGTAGCAAAGGACACTGGTATTATGATTGCCTATAGGTAACCCATTAAGACTGCTTCTCAAATCAAATAGCAGGGATTCACAAAAGTCGCCGGTGTCGCTCATGAGTTCTTGGCAAACGTAATGTTCGTAATTGGATCTCTTCATCGTTACAGCTAAGGCTTTCATAGCGATCCATGATAACAAGATTATAGTATCAGAGTGTCTATTGTCAAGTAGACATTCTCATAAGCTCGGAAGCTCGGCAGGATAGATGCACGCAAGCTGTATCGGTAGATTCGATGACATGACTCTGGTGGACAAAGTGGATAATGCGCTGAAGCCCCGCCGGAGTTGGAGAACTCCCCCCGGAGGAACCAAGCATTCCAGCTTGCAGCCAATCATAATACTCGAGTTGTCATGCGGGGAGCACTTCAACGGGGGAGGAGCACCAAAGTCACAGGGAAGATCACAGGGAACCTAGCTGGAAATTTTGCCCATCAAAAGGGCAGCCGACATCGCAGTTGAACCTAAGAAATTCCACAAACTTATCACCACTTGAATTTTGGGATCACTGGGTGATTGATCAATATCCCAATCCCACGCACGCTGTGACTTTTTGAGTTTGTCGTCAAAGCTCCAATTGGCCCTTGCTTTTCGTCTCAAGTCGTCATTATGCTTTCCCGGTCACTGCTGCGCTCGAGAGCTGTGGGAGCTTTCCCCCTCTCCTCCAGGAGCCATGGGTATGTTTATCACGATCCATTGCCAACGACCAACGATATCCTATATACAATCAATTCGTGCGTGAATACTAATTTGTTTCGTATTGTAGTCGCTTCCTATCTACCACCGCCATCCGCGCCGATGACAAGCTCAACAAGATCTCTTCCAACATCACCCAGCCCAAGGCCCAGGGCGCCTCCCAGGCTATGCTCTACGCCACCGGTCTCTCTGAGGATGACATGAACAAGGCTCAGGTTGGTATCTCATCGGTCTGGTACGAGGGAAACCCTTGTAACATGCACCTTATGGATCTCTCTGCCCATGTCAAGGAGTCCGTCGCTAAGGCTGGTCTCATTCCCTACCGATTCAACACCATTGGTGTCTCTGATGGTATCTCTATGGGTACCACCGGTATGCGATACTCTCTACAGAGCCGAGAGATCATTGCCGACAGTATCGAGACTGTCATGAACGGTCAGTGGTACGATGCCAACGTCAGCTTGCCCGGTTGCGACAAGAACATGCCCGGTGTGGCCATTGCCATGGGCCGTGTCAACCGCCCCAGCATCATGGTTTACGGCGGTACCATTAAGCCTGGATGCACCAAGCAGGGCGAGTCTATCGATATTGTTTCTGCTTTCCAGGCCTACGGTCAATACATCACTGGCGAAATCACCGAGGAGCAGCGATTCGACATCATCCGAAATGCTTGCCCTGGTGGTGGTGCTTGCGGTGGCATGTACACTGCCAACACCATGGCCACCGCCATTGAGACTTTGGGTCTTACCCTTCCCGGTAGCAGCAGTAGCCCTGCCGAGGATCCCAGCAAGGTCGCTGAGTGTGAAGCTGTTGGACCTGCTATCCGTAACATTCTCAAGGAGGACATCCGACCTCGTGACATCATGACTCGCCAGGCTTTCGAGAACGCTATGATCGTCACAACCATTCTCGGAGGCAGCACCAACGCTGTCCTGCACCTCATCGCCATTGCCGACTCCGTCGGTATCAAGCTCGACATCGAGGACTTCCAGAAGGTTTCCGACCGTATTCCTTTCCTTGCCGACCTGAAGCCCTCCGGAAAGTGGGTCATGGCTGATATGCACAAGATTGGTGGCACTCCTGCTCTCCTCAAGTTCCTGCTTAAGGAGGGTATCATTGATGGCTCCGGCATCACCGTCACCGGTAAGACCATGAAGCAGAACGTCGAGGATATGCCTGGCTTCCCCGAGGACCAGACCATCATCCGCCCCTTGAGCAACCCTATTAAGCCTACTGGCCACATCCAGATCCTCCGTGGTTCTCTGGCTCCTGGCGGCTGTGTTGGCAAGATCACTGGTAAGGAGGGTCTCCGATTCGAGGGTAAGGCCCGTGTCTACGACTCCGAGCCTGCTTTCATCAGCAGTCTCGAGGCTGGTGAGATCAAGAAGGGTGAGAAGACCGTCGTTATCATCCGATATGACGGTCCCAAGGGTGGCCCTGGTATGCCTGAGATGCTGAAGCCTTCTTCTGCCATTATGGGTGCTGGTCTTGGAAAGGACGTTGCCCTTCTCACTGACGGCCGCTTCTCTGGTGGTTCTCACGGTTTTATTATCGGCCACATCGTCCCCGAGGCCATGGAGGGTGGCCCTATCGCCCTTGTCGAGGACGGAGACAAGATTGTCATTGACGCCGAGTCACGCGCTATTGACCTCGTCGTTCCCGAGGAAGAGGTTGCTCGACGTCGCAAGGCCTGGAAGGCTCCCCCTCCCCGTTACACCAAGGGTACGCTCAGCAAGTACGCTCAGCTCGTGAGAAACGCTAGCGAGGGTTGTGTCACCGACAGCGGTCTCAAGAACTAAAAGGTTCATAAAAGCCAAGCAAAAATGTTATATGTAACGATGTAATTCCTTTTAATGGGGGTTGGAAAAGGCGAATTTAGATTTTGGTCAGAATTTATATCCCAATGTTTTTCGTTTTAACTCGAGACATCTTCTTTCATGATGGACGATGCGTGAAATGCTCTGGGCTTGAGGGGTCTACCTAACTAGCTAAAACGTAGAACTTTGTGTCAGAATAAATGCAAAGACCAGCCCAAAAGACAAACGCTGTTCTACAACGATCGTGGGTATTTGGCCGACTAAATAGAAACCTCCAGATAGCTCCTTGCAATGCGACAACTCCTTTTTCAGACTCTTTTCCTAAAATCGTTCCTTCGATCTCGAACCAGAATGGAGGAGCTCTTATGTTACAACTTAATCGTCGATATCGGGGTCATAGACGTTAGCTCGAAGCACATGGCGAATGCTTGTGGTGCGGTGGGTAGGCGCAACGTACGCCATGGCTGTTGGGTGATATGAGCCGCCCCAAGGGGAGAGTGAGACAGAAACCAGAATCCTTCCATTTTCTCCCATCGCAATCATCTCTTGTTGTTCAGTACGTTCACAAAGGCCGCCTTGTCGTTCAACGTGAGTCCAACACGCTTAACGCGGCTGAGTCTGGCAAGAGCTTCGCCTACACGATCAAGAACGCGCTTCTCTTCCGCCGTGACGTCCGCGCTCGTCTCATTACGTTGGCGGAGCTCACCGGAGGTGGATGACGAGACGCCGTTGGTCTTTGCAGCAGATGTGTTGATCTGTCCCTCGGCAATTCGGACGCGGATACACGTTGTAGGCCGAGAAAGGAGATCCCACAGGAATCGGAACCACTTTCCGGGTACAGGAGTTGTGACGTCGGATGGCGTGTATCGAATGCTAACTGGGAAGATGTGGACATCGGCTGGTGTTTGAAGAATGCTCGGGCTGAAAGGAAGAATGGCCTTTCCGTTGGTCGTTCCACATTCGGGAAATACAGCAATGACCTGTCCAGGATTGCTGTCCAGAAGGTCCTTTATCTCGACGAGGTTGGCGTTCGGGGGAGGGGCAGTTCGCACGGGCGAGAGAGCTGCGAGAACAGCACCGAGCAAGCTAACACGCTGCACACGACGGGTTTCAGGATACGAGATCGTAAAGATGGGGTCGAAGATAGCGGCGAGATAGATCGCATCGACAGGACTCGAGAAATTGGCAGCTATAACTGAGCCGGGGTGAGGGAAGCGCTCGCGGGGCTGGTCGGCCAGGGTGCCACGTTTGACACCATCGAGCTGCAGATCAACCCACCATATTCCCGGTATGGCCATCAACCCCCAGAGGGCAACCTTCCTAAAGATAACAGGCAAAGGAAGGAAGTGGAAGAAGAGGAAGTAACCGAGAAAATAAGTGATGAAGAACGGCAGGCGGAAGAGGAAGATAACGGCGTGGGTGAATGTTGCGACCGTCGATACGGGTGTCGAGACTGAAAGAAAGGGCGCGATACCCGTCGCTATAAAATATTAGACATGTGACAAACTCGGATTTTTGGAGATTAATTACCTCGATCGCGAAATTGGCTGTACTTTTCCATCGCGATAGTGATCGCGTGCTGTAAGACAAGAGAAGAGGACAAGCGGAGGGGTAAGCTATCGAGACATGAGCAAGCTCCGAAGCTTTTCGCTTTTATGCCTGCTGGCCGGCCTTTGTGGAGAAGAAAGGCGACTCGGTTGAAGATGACGAGAACAAATGAGACGTCGTTGCGAGGTCAGATTCTACGACAGCGCATACTATCAAGCGTCATACCATATGGATGTATCAGAGTGACATGTGAATGTGTGAACATGTGGCCCCCCACGTTAGGAAACTTGTGAATGGTGTATGCTGAGTCAGCGGAGAAGCTGATAGTTTCAAGTTAGACCGAGAACAATTACAGCATTCGGCTTGGAGATACAACGCAATACGACAGCTTCTTTGCAGTTCAGCAGAGAGCTATTTAAGCTGATCTAATTCCTTACAGAGCATTGTGGTATAATAACAAGTGGTTAACAGCACTTTCGTTCTGATTCCCTGAGCAGGACTTTGAATCTCCAATAATGCAAGCCCTATCGAAATCATCATAGCAGGTAAGTTAAAGAAGAATCAAGACTTATTTGAGGATGTCATCAAGATTGGGGTGGTCTTTCTTAAGCTTTAGTGCCCAAGTATTCCTAAGTTATTTTGTTAATAGCCTAAGGTTCTATCCTGGTTATTTTCGGACCACCTGAATGAGAACAGACATGGAGGGCTGAAAGACTTCGAATAAGCTCAAGCTTTGAAGTCTAAGAGACAAACCGTTGGCTAAGACGTCATACTCGATAACGGTGCTTTGGGATATTAGCCTTGGAAGAGAAAACAACTCCAAGAGACCTGACAACCAGGTTATCAATAGGTACCATCCTGATTGAGAGGTTCCATTGCATTTTACCCGGTTCTACAATGATGTTAACGTCGAAATCCCCTTTCCGTAGTGGGGTGTCTCCAAAAAGCGGATTTGACCCATCGCCCCAGCAACGGGTTGACATAAACAACTTAACGCTTCCGCATCGCCAATCTCCAAGGCTATCCCGCATCAGGATCCTTTCAAATCAACCATAATAATAGCTCCATCAATGATTTGAGCACCGAGCGTCTGCCATTTTGCTGTCACTGCTTCTGCTTTCATTATCTTTCGTGTATTGCCAACGTCTCTTGCTACTGCGGTGTGAAGGCGCTTCGTTGCTCCCTATTGTCCGTGCTCGTGCCTGGTGTGTCTCAACCGCGGGCGCACTATTTTCACTATGGGAGAGGGTTCGGTACGTTGTTTACCCACCCAAAAACTTAAGACAGACACTCACCATACGTCTTCATAGCCGACTCGAACTTCAAAGATGAGCCGACTACCCGCGCCTTCTTCGTTGTCCATGTCAATAGGAGGAGGAGGTCTTACAGAATGGAGCGAGTCGCAACACAATGCTCGGATTGCCTCGACAGTGAGCTCTTTATCCGCTCTGAAGAACCTCAAGCGCGAGATTCCTCAGCCAGGTAAACGCACCACGGCGCATCTGGAAGTTTGTTCTGACATCATACAGCATCGCAATCTGATCCCAAGCGCAAACCTCTTTCTGACCGCGCCCTCGAGTATCCTTCAAAAGCGACCACATACGCTGGCGGTGCAGCCACCGCACGATCTAATGTGCGGCCTCAGAGTCTAGCGGGCATGTCTTCGGGGGTAAGTTCAGGTTTTTGTGACTGCAAAGTCTAGCTTCGGTGCCACGGGTACTTTTCGACGACACCAATTCGACTTTCAAGCGACATGACGACACGGATCCAGAGTTGAAATTCTGCGCCAGCTGGGACCATAACGTTGTTGCCCTGCCCAGCTGCTGCAGCGAATATGCAACTGGATGACACGACCGTCCATTTTTTGCGAGTTTGATATGGGTTCGCAGTTGCTGACTCAATGTTTCTAGCTCAAGCAGCCCTCGACTACCCAGTCACGATTCGGCGCGTCTACATCGATGGGCTTTAATAAGGCCACTCAAAACGGTGGTCGTTACGGCACGACAACAGCGACGACAACCACCACCACCACCCGAGTCAACGGAGTCAATGGGCGCCCTGCTCATGCCCGATCGAAAAGCCAAGCACCTCGCCCACGTACAGCACATGCCATCCGCGAAGAACAAAACGAGCCTCCAGCCAATAATGGTACGACAGATTTTCAACTATTTTGTACTCCAGCATACATTCAGCTCCCTCGACACAAGACAAGAACCTCACAACCTATTACGGCCCTTTCAACGATCAGAGACAGCTCTCTGACTTCGAAGTTCAACGACATGAGCCTCGAAGATGAACATGAGCCCGGGAGTCAAGCGATTTCCCGCCCCCTGACACGCCAATCATCACAATCATCAATCACATCTCAAATTTCCAATATTCCTTGCAAACGACGTGGCCGAGCTGGCCAGAACGACAAGAACGCCACCTCTCAACAGCTGTCTTTGGAGCGGGCTTAGGGAGCTCCTCCGAAAGCACCGAACAATGAGCAGGTGAAGCGAAAGCTTAATCAGTTCGAAGAGTCGCTAGCTCTCTCGCCTGTCAAGACCTTTCAATCCCCCGTCAAAGCACCATCCCCAAGCAAATGCTTTTTAAACAAAGATTCAAATCTGACATCATATGTAGCATGGGACGTCGATGGCCGAGTTGTGGATATGGAGTCCCAGTTTAAGGAGCTCAAGGAGATGGTGAACACCACTCTCAGCGAACGAAAAGGACATGACGACGCTCTTGAGCTCGCCAAAAAGCGAGGTATGTATTGCTTTATAGGGTCCAAGTTGGCTACTAACTCTATCTAGTGCAAGAATTGGAAAGTGACAGAGAAAAGCTTGACAGGAGGAATGATGCATTGAAGTCAGATCTTGATTCGGCAAGAGAGGAAGGCCGACAAATTCGACACGAGATGGAGAAGCAGAAGTGGGAGTTCGAACGACAAGTAGACGACCAGGAACGAAAGAACCGAGAAAAGGTTGACGATATGTCAAGACAACACCGAGCAGCAGTCGACGAGCTGAGGAGGGAACTAGAACGACTAAAGGATCAAGAGACAAAAGACCACGAGCAAAAGGTGGAAACCTTGACCAAACTTTACCACCAGGAATTGGCAGAAGAACGACAGAAGAAAGACCGCGAGATCCAGGAACTACGAACTCGAATGGGCAACGAGCATCAAGATATGGGTATCGCTATCCAGAGGAAGGACCGTGAACTTCAAGAAGCCAATTCTTTAGTGGAAAGTCTTCGTGGAGATCTCGAACGCGAACGCACCTTGAAGGGAAGCCTTCAAACCAACATTGCCGAACTATCAGCAGCCAACACAACCCTAGAGGCCAAGATCAACTCGCTCAAATCACACGTCGAATTTCTCGAATCCGACAATAAGGCACAGTCTGATTCATTTGCAAATATGGAAGCACGCCTACAAGAGGCCCTCCGTATCGCTGAGGAGGCCCAGCAGAAGCTCATCAAGGAGGAGACTGAGCGCCGAGTACTTTTCAACAAGTACCAAGAGCTCAAGGGCAACATTCGAGTCATGTGTCGTGTCCGACCCCCTCTGGGCAACGGCGAGGGAGAGGCAGCCCAAATGTCGTTCCCTGATGACAAAACCTCCTCTGAGATCGTTCTGGCTGGTCCTGAAGAGAAGAGCAGCCTGGGACAAATCACAAGAAAGAACTATCCCTTCGAGTTCGATCGTGTGTTCGTCCCTGGTACCCAGAACCAGGAAATCTTTGGCGAGATTTCTCAGTTGGTTCAGAGCGCACTTGACGGCTACAATGTGTGCATCTTTTGTTACGGTCAAACTGGATCTGGAAAGACACACACCATGTCTTCTAGTGATGGTATGATCCCGCGTGCCACTCACATGATCTACGACACAATCACCAAACTCAAGGAGAAGTCCTGGGAGTACACTATGGAGGGTTCGTTTGTTGAGGTGTACAATGAAGAACTCAACGACTTGTTGACACCCAACGATCGTGCTGCAGCAAGAAGGTTGGAGATCCGACACGACGAAGCTCGCAAGCAAACGACAATCACAAACTGCAAGTCGGTACGCCTTGACAGCCCATCCAGCGTGGAGATGATGCTGGAGGAGGCGCAGAACAACCGATCCGTGGCTGCAACAAAGGCCAACGAACGGTCATCTCGATCCCACAGTATCTTTATCCTCAAGTTGATCGGAGAAAACGCCGCTACTGGCGAGCGATGCGAGGGTACTCTCAACCTGGTCGACTTGGCAGGTTCTGAGCGTCTCAAGCACTCTCAGGCTGAGGGCGACCGTATGAAGGAAACCCAGAACATCAACAAGAGTCTGAGCTGCTTGGGTGATGTCATTGAGGCTCTTGGTCGCGGATCGGGCCACGTGCCATACCGTAACTCCAAGTTGACTCACTTGTTGCAATACAGCTTGGGCGGCAACAGCAAGACACTGATGTTTGTCATGGTATCGCCGCTCGAGACGCATCTGAAGGAAACCTTGACAAGTCTTCGGTTTGCGACAAAGGTATGTTTGTTCCCCAGTTATGATTGTAACAAAGCTAACAAGAACAGGTGCACAACACACATATTGGTACTGCCAAAGCCACCAAGAAGGTCCGCGATTCAGCATAGGCCGGCGTATAGACTATCATGTGGAATATTGAGAAGACGTAGAAGTCTGACATGTCAAGAGGAGTTGTGCTTTTGTTGCTTTTGAGTTAGGTCAATTAAGGATAGCGTGGAATAGGGCGTCCAGGAACTGAAAGGTCCGGATTGAAGGAGTTGAGGAGCATATATGGTTAAGAGCTGTCGCCTATGCCTAGGCCAGCTTATGATGTGTTTGTGTCAGGCGAGCAAGTAAACTTGATTGATTGAACGATTTCTGGACATTGGTTGGGTTGAGGCGAGGACACAGGCTTGCTGTGTCTGGAACGTCTATAGTGAAGATTGTATATATCGATACCTGAAATGTTTATGACATGCATTGATCAACCTGATTGATACTATTTAGTGATTGGGGTTGGTGGATGTCTCTTTCCGCAGCCAACAGTTAACCGCCGAAGAATAAGCCAATCAGCGAGTTTAAGTTCGTGCCTGTCAATCATCGATTGAGTTGTCCGCTTTCGTCGTCACATCTCTTTGATCTTTGAACCATTCTTTTTGCAGCACAATATTTTCTCTTTCATGATATCACAATCGCTTCTTTATCATTTCTCTTGTACAACGGCTTCTCAATTGGATTTGGATTGCTCACGGTCAAAGACCCACTAGTGTTTTCGAACAGCGCGTTACGGGTCAAAGAAGCAAGGCATCGTCTCTGTTTCGGATCACTCACAGACCATTTGTCTCTCCTTCAGGTAAGTAGCAGAGGAATTATCCTGCAAGGCTTAGACTACCAAAATGAAGTGGTCTGAGTGCTGGTTCAAGTTGGCATAAGGTGGCTGGCTAAATTGTCTCGTCTCTTAGGCTTTTGGCGGCTCTCTCTCTTCTCTCTCATGCGCGACACTTCACGCTCCACGTCTTCTCATCTCAACTCATCATAATGTCAACCGGACTTAAAGGGTCAATCTGGGCTGTAGGAGGTCGCTCTCGCGTTCAAAACGCCCCCTCGCAACGCGCTTCCTCCCAGCCATCGCGGCCCCCGCCCCCACCAGCAACTACCTCAGAGCCAACTATCTCAGCGCCAACTGAACCGGTTGTCTCAGCACCAGCTATCCTACCACCAGCACCAGCACCACTACCCAGTTCAAACCCGCCATCATCGCGCTTAACATCGTCTCAGGCTTTTCATCGCTTCGAGCAAGCTTGTCAGAGATTGCGCTGGAAGTATGTCGACCTGCAGAACTCGTATCATCGCGCTCTGAACCCGGAGTCATCTGGATTCCCAGTGGGCGAAGCGGAAAAGAACTTCAAGGTTGACTTTCATGAATTTTACGTCTGGATCGAGCAAGCGCTCGTTCTCCTCCTCCTTGTCTTTGATATCATGGTACCTCAATCATCAAGAAGAGGACGAGATGAGAAGCACCGCTATCATCATGATGTCCTTGCCACTTTGGAGAATAAGACAGGGCCGCTGTACGAGGCGCTTGGGAAGGGAGAAGTGAACATGGCGCTCTGGAAGGCCAAAGAGCTTCGAAACCAGTGGAAGGACGTCAAGGATGGCAATGGCAAGGAGACGGCGCCGCTAAAGATGTACGATCTAACGTGGATCGTGACACAAATTCTGGGTGGGTTGGAGGCTGGGTATGGGCTTGCCTCGCGGAAGGTTGAGATGGATAGTCGGGGGAGGTCATGGGCTGATGACTTTGATGATGAGGTAGTTATGGCTGAGGATGATCAGTGGGAGTGGATGGTTGAGCCCATGGATTGGGAGAGCGTAGGGGGGTGAAATGATGTTTTTGATGGCGCAAAAACAGTCTCAAGACAGAATATTTTGGTCACCTTCTGCCAGCTTGGAACGCTTTGGATACTTTACTCTTGTAGCCTGAGCCGCAAAGGTCATTCTTCATATTGCCTACCTGGATGGCAACTCACACTTGGTACTTCTAGATTAGATCAGAACCTATGTTGGTGGGAAGATCTTGACAATTTGATACCAGTCTGCATGGCCCAGGTTCCATAGTAGAATGGTAGATAGTAGACAATGGTCCTATACTCATTCGAAGAAATAGGCAACAATGTAGACTTAAGACCAGTTCAGCACAGGAAAGACATTCACTTCACGTTCGACCAAGATAAAGCAACAACCCCAAAGTATTTTCTATCAATTATCTACCCCCATGAAGCTTCATGTTCCCGATACAAATAAAAATGAATCAATCAAAGTAAGCAGAAAGACATCAAGTCATTCCAAGAAAGTAAAAAGAACAAGAACCCAAAAGATCATCGCCTACTTTGTACGAAAACAACAGCTTACCTTCCGAAACCCCAGCGCTTGCGAACATACGCAGGCTCACGGTAAGAAGGGGGCTCGTAAGCAGGAGGCTCATAGTCGGGCTCCTTAATGCCGGTAGTAGCAGAAGCGGCATCGCTAACCTTGCTTGTGGTGAGGGTGGTGAAAGACGATAAACCTGTTACGGCGTCGGCGCTTGACTCGAAGGAAAAGGTTGGCCAGCCATTGTCGGCGGAGCTTGGAGAGCCGAAGTCATAGTTGCGAGGGTAACTTGGTTCCAAGGGGATGGTGACAGTTGTTGTTGGGGCAGATGCAGTGGATTGAGTGAGAGTTGTCTCGATGGAGGCTACACCGGAGGAAGAAGTAGTCTCAGCTCCGGCAGGTAAACCACCGGTAGTCTCGGATCCCACAGTGGTCGAGATTCCAGTTCCAGTGTCACCACTGGGCAAGGTAGTCTGCTCAACGACACCTGAAGTTGTGGAGATAGTAACCGTTCCTCCAGAAAGAGTTGACGTGAATGATCCAGCCAGAGCAGATGAATCGACGCTCACATCAGCGGTGCTATGGACAACAGTTGTGTTCTCATAGACGTGAGTATGCTGGGTCGATGTGCAATCCGAAGTGGTCGACTCTTCAACTTGAGTCGTACCGATAGAGACTCCAGCGCTTGTGGTCTCGGGGCTGGAGCCACTAACAGTCGAATCAGTTTCAACAGCTGAAGTACCTGCAGAGAAAGTCTCCACAGTGCTGGCAGTCTCGACTTCGGTCTCAGAAGCAGTAGTGCCAGAGGACGAGATAACAACTTGGGTAGTTTCCCCTGAAGCAGACTCGGACTCGGATGCAGATGAAGCCTCAGTGCGAGTGAGGGTGATAGAAGATGTCAGCGTGAGACCAGTGGCTTCGGTCGTGACACCTTCAGTTGTCATGGAGCCTTGGTCAGTCTCGCTGCTAGAGCCCTCGACTTGGGAGGATGTTCCAGGGATTTCAGTGCTTCCCTCAGATGTAGCTGGAAGCTCAGTAGAGCCGGTGGTGCCAGAGTAAACAGAAGTGATACTCTCAGTGAAAGTGACTTGGCTGGTGAAAGTCGACTCCAAGATAGTTGTGGAAGCTTCTCCAGTGACAATAGAAGTACCAGTCTCCCTGGTAACGATCGACCGACTCTTTTCGGGAACAAATACATCAGTGCTGGTACTCTCAGTAGACACTAACTCGGTACTACCAGGGGCAGACTCCGAAGGTTGTTCGGTTGAGGCTTGGGTGACCTCAGAAGATCCGCCTGTCTCGGTGGACTGGGTAGTTCCAGATGCGAGAGCTGAAGATTCGGCGCTCGGAACAATAGTTGGCATAGTCTCGACATTTGTCACACTCTCAGTAGTTCCGATACTGGTCAAGATTTCGGTAGTGCCAGAGATAGCAGCTGAAGAGTTGCCACTGGGGACAAGCGTGGGGATGGTCTCAACGTTTGTGACACTCTCAGTGGTTCTGACGCTGGTCAAAACCTCAGTAGTGCCTGAAGTAATAACTGAAGAGTTAGCACTGGGGATAACACTGGGGATGGTTTCAACATTCGTGAAACTCTCAGTAGTTTCAATAGTGGTGAGAGTCTCAGTAGTCGAAATCTCAGTAGTTCGAACGGTCGTCAAGATCTCGGTAGTACCAGAGGCAAGAGCTGAAGAGTTGGCGGTAGGGATAATTGTGGGAATAGTTTCAACATCTGTGAAGCTTTCAGTAGTTCCAATGCTCGTGATGATCTTGGTTGTACCAGCAGCAAAAGAGGAGGAGTTGGCAGTGGGAACAACAGTAGGCATGGTCTCGATATCTGTAAGACTCTCGGAGGTCATGGTAGAGTATCCATACAAGCTAGACGTAGACTCCGACTCCGAGGTCTCACTAGCGAGAGCGCTTGACCCAACGGTAACACCAGTAGATTCCGAAATGGTAATCGTGGTCTCTATAATAGAAGTAGAAGTGTATGAGCTGGTGATAGCGCTGGTGTTGGCAAACTTGGTCGAGATCGAGGTACCAGAGACAGTGGGCAGAGAGATAATATCGGTGGTGTCGATAGGAGTAGTCTCAGACAGAGTAGCCGAAGACACAGTTGGAAGCTCTATGAGTGAGGTCGTGCCGATGTACTCAGTCGAGGTACACTGAGATACAACGGAGTAGCATGACGAAGCACACTCGGTAACTGTTTCGGTGACAGTCACGGTGCTCTGAGCAGCAACAGCTGAAGCCCTGTACGAGTTAGTTTAATGACTTTCATCAAGACTGAGATACACGAACCAGAGCCCCGTGAGGGCCAAGCGAACGAGGAGAGACATATCCAGGTCTCAAAAAGGGAAGCGAAAGTACAAAGTCCAAAGACGAGAGTAGAAAACGAGTGACGAAAAAGAGTGAGGTTGGTTTCACTTCTGAACAAGAAGATCTTAGCACTACAAGATTTCTTTGCAAACTCATGTCCCCTCTTTATACCTATTCTTTCCTCCCCATGAGATGAGGCCTCGCACGAGTCCCGTTGCCATGTGACCCCTGACGAAGCATTATGCCGTGGTACCGGAGAGACCGTGATGAGTATTATCTTCACGGCGTTATTGGAGGGTATGGAAAGCATGTGTTTATCCGAACTGTACGTTTCGTCTTGCCGTTGATTTAATTATCCTCCCGTCAAAATACCCTTCGGCTTCCAGCTGCCATGATATCCATGATTGTCTCCTTGAAAACAACATCAACGACGGATATTTTCGTTACAGCTTATGAGTTATGCCGACTGATCCCGCATCTCATTACGAGCATCCAAGTTTAGGTATCTTACATGAAGGTACCTGATGTCGAGATGGAAATTAGAATAACCAATGCCAGCTGGCACTTGAGAGTCAGTTCAACGTCTTACAGTTACAGCGCACATTCAGACTCATTAATTCCTGGCCTAGACCTCGACCCTTCTACAAAAGTTCTTTTTTTAAGCCTCGTCGACGTTGTTAATTTCCCATTGTGCGGGATCATGAAGCCGAGCCTTGCGTCTGCTGTGTTGAGGCGTGTTACACGAGCACAGACACATGCTTCATATCTACAACCTGATAAAGTACAGTGACACGAAACTCATCACCGAGGCCTCAGGTTTAGTCATTGTGTGCATGCATATTTAGATATGTGGCGTTGACAAACACGCGTATGACTAGGGTCGACGGACGGAAAGGTGCATATGTCCGCATAATAGGAGCGAGACCGATCGAAAGGGGGTGAAAAGAACAGGACCTGAAGAAACAGATAGATACGTATTCAAAACAAAGGACAAGAGAAGACTTGACGGTCAAGATACGGGTGTACGGCATTGCTGCTGAGCGAGTCAATCGCAGGCCACGGTTGTGGGTAGCCAGCCGAGACTGAGTGTCAGATGTTGAGCACGTTGCTGGGGACTTGTAGAGTGTCACTGCATCGCTGGAAAACTTGATATTAAGCCTTTTTCGTTATTTGTTCTGTCTCAGAATAATATAAGATGGCATAATTGTGGAGAGTCTGCGTAGCATCATTACTCTTCAGTCCTCATGATGCATCTCGACTTAGATGGAAGCCCGCAGAACCTTGAAAGCATCCTCCCGGGAGCCAGTGAAACGAGCCTCGGCGGTCTTCCAGTTGATGACATTCCAGATGTTATCAACATAAGCAGCCTTTCCGTTGAGATACTATATTCATATTAGTACTGCACCGAAGTCAACAAAGCTGTACGACTTACCTGCAGGTAGTACGCATGCTCCCACATATCAACACCAAAAATGGGCACCTCCCCTCCTACAACAGGGTCTTGGTCCTTTGTGGTAACAATGCGCAAGCCCTGAGCATCCTTGACCAGCCATCCCCAGCCACTGCCTTGCAGACCCAGCAGCGTCTTCTTGAAGGCTTCCTGGAAAGCCTCGATGCCACCCCATGTCTTGGAGATCTCAGCGCTGAGGGTAGGCGCACTGTCAGACTTGGAGTCTGGGGAGCTTGAAGGGCACAGGTTCTCCCAGAAGAGGGAATGGTTGATGTGGCCGCCACCGTTAAACTTGATGGCAGACTGCAGGGCGATTTGACCGGCAATATCGTTGGATGAAGTGGCGGTGGCGTAGTTCTTGAGGGCGGCGTTGAGGTTTGTCACGTAGGTTTGGTGATGCTTGGAGTGGTGAAGTTCCATGATCTGAGCAGAGATACTGGGCTCGAGAGCCTTTACTGCATTAGCTCATGTGATAACTTGATTGAGGATTGGTGGTGATCTCACATCGTAGGCGTACGGCAACGCCGGAAGAGAGTAAGTTCCAACAGACATGGCTGAATAAGAGTGAATATTATCAGAGATGATAGTATAAGCTTGATCTTTCTCAGAAGGACGATCAGATTCAGCCTTGACAAGAGAGGAAGAGGAAGATGAGGATGAGACGAGAAGGAGGAGGGGTAGAAGTGAGGTCTTTGGGAGGAACATGATTGCGTCAGACAGAGTCTAGAGTTATTAATATCTCTAGTTAGTGTATAGAGTGATAGTTAGTGGGTGATTGGAGAGTCCTCAGTTCATCAAGGTACTTTCTTTCGAGTGTTGTTGTTTCGAGAGCATTTCCCCTCAAACTTGCTCACCCAGAAGTTACCCGATTCGGGAACACCGCTACATGTTGGGGCCTTGTGATTGGTGAGTTTGTGTGAGCACGTTTGACGGCACCGCCCATGACTTGACTTTTTGGAATGAGAGACTATGAGAAAGATGCTAAAACAAGTCATCAACTATATGAATAGACCAAAAGGGTACATAGATTATCGAGTGTTATCAAGACGATTACTCCCTTGTCATCTATCAAATCCCATACTGGTGTACTCTGTATATCTATACTCACCAAGCATCTACACAACCTCAAACAATCAATCCTCCATCATGTGCGGTCCTGAGAACACAAACCGTCCTCGAGGAGGTGCTCTCGTCGCTCTCAATCCTCCTACCGACTCCATTTCATCAAGGATTTGCGGCGACCTCGCCTTTCATACACCTGGCAGCCCAGCTAGTTGCAACGCGACACACGCAAGACTTACCCCAAATGACGAATGCAATATGACGGGATTCTCTGATTTATACGTTGTTATCCAGTAAGTGTGTAGTCAATCCGAGAGTTGAGTTACCTTGGCTAACATTGAGGAGTTCTAGTGGTGATCTGACCAGAAACGCCAGCGAATGTGGTCTATTTTGCCAATTCCCCCTCAAAACACCCCCAACATCAAACGACTTTGTCGAATCACAGCTCCAAGGCCCGCTTTCACTCCAAGTCGGAGGCGATGGAATTATTGGTCGTCGAGTTTCGGTCTATTCGCGCCTCGCAACAGGACAAGACAAAATCGTGGCCGAAGGTATCGTCGGCTTCAATTTTATGAGCCAAGAATTACCCGAGGAAACATCTTGCCCATCATCGCCATCATCGTCAATCTAGTAAAGAACCTTTATGGGCGGTCTGCCTACATGGTCAGTGCCATCAAGGTTGACCATATGCGCACCGGGTGAATCGGAATGGCAGCCTGCATGCATTATGTTATCAAGGTCCTCTTTTTTGCTGGCGTTATAAGTTGTCACTCTGCCCGCGTGGAAGATATTTATTGGAACAGGCAAGCGACCTAGGACGGAGTTCATTCGGCGTTTAATCACAATATACGGGCTGCAGGGTGCCAGAAGAATTGACCGTTGGAAGCATAAGAGACGAAATAACGTGGCCACCTAACGCTGAGTTAGACTATCATTTGGGATACTTTATTTCTGTAGCCTAAGTCTTAGAAGACATTTCTTCTGTTACCCACCTAGACGGGGTCAATTGCTTTGTTATTATTCGTTGCTCACTTCTTCAATGAGAATCACCATTTCATCGTTCCTGATTGAATTGCCGCTCGTTATTAAGTGCTGTTTTTGGTATACTCATCGCGAAGCTTACAGGTGCACCAATAGTAATGAGACATGGCTCTCTCTGGTTCCTGAATCAGGTACAGAATTTCCAAGGCGAGCCAAATTTCCTTTATTAGGAAAGTTCCCAGTAAATCTGTCAGTGTCAAGGATCAACCGTGGTTCGAATGACGTTTCAACGCTGATAAAAATAGCACAGATCAACATCGAGTACCAACACCAAACACAACATCATTGTCCAACCTCCATCACGAATTCACCAATATCGATGGTAAACAATGTGAAAAGGCATCAATTGTTCATTGACAACTCATGTCCTGTCTGTGATAGCTGTTAGCCACAGAGGCTACCTCTTTTCACATCAATTCAGCCTACCAGACACAGCCACGCACAGCCACAAACAACACACCTCTCCACTTAGCTTCTTCCCTTTCTCCATCATTATCATGGATCCCTAGCCGCCTTCGACCTTGGCTTGGTCGCGACTGCAAGCCGAGCCAAGATGAGAAATAACCAAGCTTCCCGTCAGGCCCTTCTTGGCTTTGAATCATTCCTCATCATCCCTTCTCTACATCCCTGAATCACGTCTCCACAACTCCCATCTTATATACAGAATCCTCTATCCGTATACAGTTCCAACTGCGACTCTTCATTGTTCTTCGACATAACCCCATTGTTCGACACCGCTATTTGAGAACACAATACAATGCCCTTTGTCGCAAATACTCCCGAGTCCTTTCTCAATCGAACCGACTCCAAACTCGCTGATGGAACATGTCGCGGTATAACCTCCAACGGAAGACCTTGTCGTCGCCCTGTCGCCCAGCAAAATCCCAAGACCGATAAGCGTGGACGTCCTGTCACGCCAGACCCCCGCGATGAGTCCCTTTACTGCTGGCAGCATCGCGAACAGGCGAATATGTCGGCACATTCGAGTCCTGGGCCGCGAGCCACTTCAACGCCGATTTTGGAAGGGCGCACAAGCTTGGATACGTTGACGGATAGACTGGGATTGGTAGATTTGCAAGAGAAGAGGAAGCATGGGAAAGAGAGGGTTGATTCGGGTCGCAGACCAAGCGGTTCAAACCCAAAACCACAAGCGAAGCAATCTTTGCTCTGCTGTTTCTGCTTTTCGGTCCCTGTTGAAGATAATGAATCTTCGCGGCCATCACGACCAGAACCACGTCCAGTTCAGAAAAACAACTCCATACCTGTACCGCCCAAGCGCAACTCAAAGCAAAGCCTCACATCCGGCGGCAAATCACCCCGTCGGCCTCGCAAATCAACTGGCTCGCAAACAGCCACCATCAAGGATTTCATCCCCGACTCTTTAGACGCCGCTACCGCCTCGGCGCTTATGGCTGAACTAGCCCGCCCATTCGGTAATGGAGAAGAGCCCGGCTTCATCTACATGTTCTGGCTCACTCCTACATCTCCGGCCGCATCTGCTGCGCCCGTTGACGCAGCGCGCTCACTCCTGTCACCCCCATCACCAAATCACAAGTCACGCTCCCGAAGCGCAAGTAATGCTGTATCGAGTTTCGCGGCTGCGAATGCATCAAAATCTGGAAACACCATGCTCCTCAAGATTGGGCGCGCGCAAAACGTACAGCGCCGTTTGAACCAGTGGCAGCGTCAGTGTGGTCATGAAGTTGAGATTCTGCGATATTATCCCTACCTCCCAGGGTCACAAGAATCGTCGGGTGTGGTCCCTCACATGACGCAACATGTACACCGTGTCGAGCGCTTGGTCCACATAGAGCTTGCAGGCTTGGGACTCAAGGCAGATGCGGCTAAATGTGAAGCTTGTGGTAGAGAGCATCGCGAATGGTTCGAGGTGGAAGCCACAAGAGAAGGCATCAAAGCTGTTGATGGCGTTATTAGAAGATGGATAGAATGGGACGAAACGAACCCATAGACTTGAATTATGTTACATATTTAGGTATGCATATATAGCCGGCGTTGGTTCACATGAATAATTACACGAAGTTACGATCCACAACCACAAACTGTGAGAAATGTCACGTTCAACCAGACCCGAGTCTACGGTCTCGGTATCCATTATATATAAGTATTCCTTCCCTCCCGGTCTATCAAACAATCGCACCAATGCCATCTGCTCATGAATCGTGAGAATCTCCTCGTTCTCGCCCCAATTAATGCACATTCTAACCAATTTCCCGTTACACAAATCGCACCTCGTCGAATAGACCTGCTCTGACCTGTACGAGGGCAGCAAGCTCAAAGAGGAAAGACTGTAGAATGATGACGTTTGTAACAACGTGAGAGACTGACACAGTTGTTGTGTTCTCTCTCTGCTCTCTAGGCTGAGGGGTCTCTGGTTCTGGAATTTCAGATCGGGCTCTCGGTCGCGGAGTCTCAGGCTGGGGTTCTTCGACTTCACGGCCCTCGATCTCAGCATTCTCGGTCTCAGGTTGTTCAATCTCAGCATCCTTAGTCTCAGGTTCTTTGACTTCGGGTTCTTCGATCTCAGTGTTCTTGATCTCAGGTTCTTGTGCCTCAACCTTTGCAGGCTCAGAATCTTCTGTAAGACCCTCTGCATCCGGCTCCTTCGCCTCAGATGCCTTGATTTCAATTTCCTTGGCCTCGGGCTCTTGGGATTCTGGCTCCTTGGCAGGTTCACTTTCTTCGGTCCCAGCAGCTTCGATGGCCTCGGTGGTCTCGACGTCCTCGATTGTTGACTCGCTTGGTTCAGCTGGCTCAGTTGACACAGGTGCAGTCTCGACTGGCTCGGTTCCAGAGACCTCAGCCTCAGTCGCATCAGCTTCGGACTTTACCTCCTCATCCAGCTTGCCCTCGGCGGGGAGTTGCTCATCTTGTTCAGTTGCAGAGCCCTCAGGCTCATCCTTCTTGGCATCTTGCTCAGCGGATATTTCCTCCGTGGATATTTCCTTGGTGGGCACATTCGTGTGCTCCTCTTCCTTTGTGGTTTCGGCTGGTTTGGGAATTGCCTTCTGGTCGGAGACAGGAATAGGCTCAACCTTGACTTCCGGCAATCCCACCTTCTTAGAGAGGATAGTTTGGTCCATAGCTGCAAACTCTGCCATCTGTCGAGCAAGCACCTCCTCCCTTGCCTTCTGCACTGAGTCGATAGTATCTTGAACCCTACCTGGAGAATGGCTTCGTCCCGGAGTGCCTCGTCCCCTACTATGAGACGCCTCCTTTGAAGAGCTCAGACCAGACCTTCCGGGTGTCGCATTTCCGCTTCCAGGAGGCCGGCCAGGTTCCTTACGTCCTCGCGGACTATTGGAGCGGCTTGGGGTCCCCAATTCTGATAGGAGACGATGCGCTAGGCCTTCCAACGTTGATGGGCGGGAAGGCGACGTGTTGCGTGATATCTCTTCAAAGCTGCGCCGATCAGGGGGGTCTTCACTTATGGGGGTCGGCCTTGGTGTAGGACCCGCGTGGTGTAACATTGCATCCGCAGTCCTGAAAGCGTCGCGCCGTTGTTGCACGAGCTCGTCAAAGCGCGGAATGGTCCTTTTGTAAGAAGCTACTTGCTCCTCCAATCGTCTGAGAACACCGTAGACACGTGGTAATGAAGCTTCAGACCATTGCGGCCGTTGGCGACATTGTTCCATAGCCAAGAGTTGTTTTTGCTCGGCAGTTGGAGACGGCAGGTCTTCGAAGTCCTCATCATCATCGCTCTCTGCAGCTTCCTGACCTTCAGTCGTACGTTTTTTATCGGCCTCTTCATATATATAGGAGCTTGGATTGCGTGTCAACCATCCTTCGATCTTCATAAAACCACAGATAGCCAAGTCAACAAGAGTCTCTGTCACTGAGAGATTTGTCTCTACTTGATTAACAAAGAATGTTTCCAGAAGGTCCAACAGCGAGTTGAGGAGAGGATCATCCGGCCGAAGAGTATGGTCTCCGACATCCTTAGGTGCGCCAGGGAGACTGTCGGGCAACCGTTGGTTATTCGTAGATGCCCTCGGTGCCACAAGCTTCAGCGAGCAAGGATGGGCCTCAAGTTTAGTCATAGTATCTCGAAGGACGAGCTGATATACTTCGTCAAAATCATCTTCGCCGCCTATTGTCCCCGCCAGCGACATGAAGAACTCAACTTCTTGCTCTTGAGCACCAACAGTTCTTGTAGCATTTTGCACTGGTACATGATCGGTTCTCAGAAGAGTGATAATAGCATATCGGTGATGTCGCTTGAGAATGGCTGACACCAATTGTAACGTAACATGAATAGTCTGTTGGTTCCGTGATCTCAGACACGCAAGAATGAGATCGACCAGGTTGAAGAGTAGAGGAGTCGCAGCGGGTTCTGCCCTTTCCGCCAACATGGTGGCTAGATCCATCGACTTTCGCTTGCGAGCCTTACTGACAGACGAGCTGGATCCAGGTCGAGCGGAGGCAATATTATCAGGCAATGCTAGAAGGTAGTGGAGAATAAGATTGATCATGTCAGGGTGGTCGAGAGATTCTAGGATACGGCGAAGATAAGTTAAAACAGCGACTGATGAACCTCCGTCGATATCAGAGGACTCAAGCAGTGAGGGGTATCTAATTTGTCAGCGAAGCTCACAATGAAGAGTAGAGTAGCTTACAATAACTGTTGTAAGAAAATGACTTGAAAATGCTCCAGCAGAGTCGACTTGACCTCAACCGACCGGCAGTGGTTCAGAACGTCTTGCCAGAACAACAGGTGTGATAGAAAAACTTCGAGGTGAGATTGAAACTCGGGCGAGCATGAGCTAATCACCTCGTAGTTGGATGTAGGGTGTTCGTAATCGGAGAAGGCGAGAATAGGGGGTAGGTTGTGAGGCAGATGGTCAACGACTAGTTTGCGGCTCAGCTGGCTGTACAAGGCGCCAAGTCCTGTCGCCATCAATGTTGACAGGTCGCTTTCGACAATCCATTGTTCCAAAGGTCCCGAACTCGACGCTGCTTCGATGATGTAGAGTAATCCTGTTCGCGCAAAGTCGCCTACTTTTCCCTCATGGTGAATGTAGTCCATGAGGATATAGAAGAGAGGAAAGTCGGCCTTTTGTGTTCGCCCAACAAAAGTATCGCGATTGTTGTCATCCTTCTCCCTATTCTGGAGCGCTACGCCGCGATGCGTCTTGAACCATGCTGGAAGAATACTAGGGTCCAGGCGAATCTTGGTGGTGATATTGAAGGCAAGTTCGACGACGCGCGACTCGGTATCAAGGCCCAGTCGCACACTGTTTAGACCGGTGATTCGCACGAGGAGGTTTGTCAGACTGGCGGAGAAGGTCTGGTTTTCGACAAAAGCTTCCTCTTCGCTTTCGATCAGAGTCGCAAAGAAAAGGACGGCCTCCTTAATGATCCATTCGTTATACGAGGTCGTGGCGATTTTGCCAATGGGAACGTAGATTTGCTTGATCGAGCAGTACTGGATACATGGATGCGGTAACGGCCGTCGGCTCTCGTCGCTGAGAATGTTGGTGAGTTCTTGGAGGCGGATTTCCAGGGTTTCGGCAGCGTCGCTATCTCGAGACAAATTGGACGACGCTCTCCAAGCGGACTGCAGTGGTTAGTGCCTATCGGATGTGGACGACTTCCGCTGGTGTCTCACTAATAAGCGGCTGTATTGTTTTTCAAATCGGTGCAGTCGTTTCGCAGGATCCTGTCCAAGGTCCTTGCGGGAGCCCCCAGACGAGAGAGGGCTCAATAGGCGCGACCACTAGGCAAGACGATTAGCTGGACGTTCTGATTGCAGCGACGGATGGCGACAAGACACTCACGAAATCCATGGCGGTGTTGGATTCATCTCCCGGCGATTATAGCTAGGAAAATAAGGTCACCTTGACCACATAACGGCACCGCGCAGATTGGCAGTAAGTTGTTGGGTTGAGAGCTGTCGTCCCCTGTGTCGTTACAGTACCTACTAGACAGACCACTGAGTGGACATGTGGCGTGACGTTGTGTGGCGTTGCAGGAGTGTGGCTGGTGGTTCAGGGTAGGAGTTGCGACCCCTATTCTTTGAACAATGAATCGAGGTGAAGATGTTTGATTGAGAAAACATTGAAGAGAAAGATTTCTTTATGATCTTTCGAATCTGGCTTAGGGTGTCCCAGTACATGATAACTCAATTGTCGCATTCATTGTTTGCCAGACAATCCAGTATCCTTTCACATCCTTCTCATCCTTCACACGACTGACGAAACGATCCATCGTTGACTGCCGACCGTTGATGGTATGAAAGAGCTGCCGAACTGCCCCTTACCAGTATCTCCAAATCGAAATACTTCAAAATATTCCCATTACCAGATACATTGTGAACGGTTCTTGTCCTGCTGCATATCGAATCACATCTTATCCATTCATCCCCAAACACTTCGGGAACTATAGACGTCCATAGCCCATCAGTTGGCGGACATGAATGGCCCTAGATATTCGAGACGTCGCTGCATGTCAGCCAGTCCGGTGCTCAGATCTGTGGCCCTGAAGGTCAGGAGCAAAATCGTCTCATGCAGGTCTTCGATCGCCTCAAATAAAAAGTAATCCGTCTTGCACAAGTTGTCGATCTGTAACAAAGTCCAGATGTTAGCCCGCAGTCCCCTGGGAAAACCCAAGTCTATTAGATACTTACTTCCCTGTGCATTTTTTTCTCCTCGATCTTCCACCTGGTCGAAGTCCTCCTTGATGAGTATATCCTCACAGTCGTATTTATCCCGAATTGCCTGATCCACTGCCTCCCTATCATTCTCGAGAATTTTAACTTTGTTGACAGTGTCTGTGCGCATCTTCTCATTCTCAGCGATATCCTGACGATACTTCTCAATCTGCGCCTGGATTCGCATGGCTTCAAGGAAGGTATCGACTTGTTCAAGGGGTGGTTCCTGCTAGTCACATCCGTCAGCCAAGGGTTCTAAGCTGAGTATGTCTGCACCTCGATATGCACTTTGGGTCCTCTCGTGCCGCACCTACTGAACCCTGCTTTCTAGTCCCAGCGCATTTCAGTCGATGACCTGCTGGCAGCTCTCATGCGATATGCCGAAGTAATACCTAAGTCCAAGACGAATCTTAAAGACAGTATGAGCTGTACGCCCATCAATAGACTGGACGAGACCCGCGATACTCAAAATCAGGGGAACCCAGACTGAGCCTGGAAGATATCGTGATCCTCGACGAGTCAAACTCATTCCCATGGAGAATTTGAATATAAGGGATTCAAATAAAGGACTCGAATAATAGCCTCGGCCGAGCGATATCAGGGGTTTGACTTGAAGTATCTGGAAGCGACTCAAGCTGTACATCCAAGCTGGGCTTGGAGGTGCTCAAAGAAGCACCTAGAATACAGCTGAAGGCCTTCTGGTTCTCGTGCTGGGAAGAAGGGGCTCCGAGGGAAGTGAAGTCGAGGGTGGATGGGAAAGAAAAGAGCGGACATACCTGATGAAGATGCGCCTCCGCGCTGTCCATTTTAGTATCCTGGCTTTTATCATCTTGGCTTTTAGCATCCTGGCCTTTGGCATCAGCCATGGCCGCAGCGATGGCAGCACGTTGGCGGATGGTTGGTCTGAGTTGTGGCATCTTGATAGGAAGGCCTGTGAAGGAATGAGCTGATTAAGGTAGAGAACAAAGGCTGGGTGATGAATATAAAGGAAAAAGAAATGTAAGGAGATGAGAGGAGAGGAGATGGGGAGTAGTTGTAAATGAAAGCTCTCCAAACACTCGCGTGCGCGCCAGTGCCACCGGTTATTGGCAGCTGGCAGTAACTGGCAGCGAAGTGCACGATCAGCACCTCCCGGTGCCCCTCTATCTAGGTGCTGCGGTTAAGCTCTTTATGTTTCTACGGATCTATCTATCTAACTTACTATTGTGCTTAGTGAGTGCCTACCTACGTACTTTTAGATAGGTAGATGTATAGATCCAACGGTTAAGGGATCAGGGAGATAAGCTCACTGAGTATCACCATTTCCTCAACGGCATACCCCTGGCTGACCTCCCATGACTCAGTCAGACACATCGAACCGTGTACCAGCATGATCTGCAGGAACAATGAAGAACTCTTTGTTCATCAGTCTTACCGTATCGTCACGAAATAACCTCTACTGTCATCATGTTTCCTTTGCTGACACCCGCCGTGGCAGTTGGCTGTGGTGGTTGATCTCTTGAGCATCACAGAGGGCACAGGTCATCGCCACTACAAAGAACACCACAGTTCAACAGATAAAGGACTGTAACAAGGGCACTACTTTTATTCACTACAAGCGCTATCCAACAGCCTAGCCTGCCGAAGTTGAACCAATAGCCACTATCCTTCTACAATGATCATAGATCACCCATTCCAAATCAGCCAAAATCTCCATCCCAGCACATATCATGCCCGTATTGTGCTCATCTGGGGCTTGTCGGATCACCATTGCTGCCGCTGCCGCTGCTACCACCACCGCTGGCCTTGGTGCGACTCGCCCAGATGTGCTTGACTCGGTGGGAGTCCATAGGCGGAGATGCGTACTCTTCGCCGCTCGACTGCGTGAAGCCGCTGATGTTACTAAGCATGCTTGAGCTGCGTCCTCGAGAACGAGTCATACGGGGCTCGAACGGTGGGGCGGTTGGGGGAGGCTGCCACGGGGACAGAGACGGGAGCGTAGGAGCAGAAACCGATGGGAGCATGTTGTCTGAAGCGGTCCAGTGTCCAGTTGGGTAATGAGGAGGAGCCGTAGGATCAGGATTCCAAGTACTCGAAGTCGTAGGCTGGAAAGGTGGGCCAAGGTGCGGGTGACCGGCGTCGAGAGGAGGCATCATATCGTAGGGCATGCCATTTCCTGAGCTCATGAAATCGTGCATGCTCTGCAACTGCATTTGCAGGTGTCGAATCTCTTCGCTCTTACCAGCATTATTGGCACGAACATGGGCCAGTCGCTCGTTGTAGTTAGCTTCGATACCAGCGACATGGCCCTGCCAGTGAGAACGCTCCTGATTGCGTCGCTCCGCCTCGTCCAGGCCACGGTTGTTTGCATCGGCGATGTTGGCAAGCTCGTTCTCAACCTTGGCAATACGTGTGGCGACCTTGTTTCGACGAGTATTAAGATTCGACTTCTCGACTTCCTTGGCTTTGATCTCCTTCTCCAGTCCAGCTTTGTATTCCTTGAAGGCCTTCTGTGCTGTCTCAAAAACTTTCTTCTCGCTACTGTACTGCTTCTCAACCTTCTTCTTGCGTTCGGCAAGTTCAGGAGCAGTGTCAAAGTTCTTCAGTTGCTCAGTAAGCTGCTGGGTGTCACGCTCTGCTTGGGCTTTCTGGGTTTCTTGCTGACGAATCTTCTGTCGATACTTTTCGTCATGGTTTCCGGCCGAGGAGAGTTGATTGTCCGTTGCCTCATTGTCCTTTCGCAGGGTGTTGGCGCGGTTCTTGTATTCCTTTCGTAGATTCTTGAGACGGAGCTTTTCTTCGCTAAGTTTGGCTTCAACTGCAGCAATCGATGTTCGTAAAGTCGTGGCAGGGGAGTCCGGGTGAAGAGATCGTTGGCCATTGGCAACAGGTGGCGGAACGCCATCTGTCTCTCGCTGAGTGGCTTGAACGGTTCTGATACTGGTTGAGAACAAAACCTCGTCAGTTTGGCTGTCGACAAATTCACAGACATATTTAGACGCAGGCCTGAGTCCGTAGATATCACCCGTCCATCTCACGCCTCCTTGAGACTCTTCGGGAGACTCGTCGATTGGGAACATGCGTGTAGGTTGCCAAACAGCGTTGTTAACTCTGACATAGAATGGCTTCGAGGTATCGATATTGGCTGGTCTCGAATCTTCGCCCGATGATTCAACCGAGCGGGTCTCGTCGTCGTCGATTTCGGGGAAATAGCTAGTGTTAAAGCATACTTCGTCGCTGCCGATGTAGGAAATCCAAATTTGGTTGGGCTGATTGTTGAACGGAGCATTGCCAAGATTGTGAATATCGGTAGCATTAGTCCCTGCTGACTCTGAAGCTGCATGGGACAACTCATACTCCTTCACAACCACAATTTTGGTGCTTGCTAATGCCGCCCATAAGGGCTGCTGAAGACGAACTTGAGTGCTTTGCTTTCTTCTTTTTTTGCTTGTGGGTACCGTAGACGTGGACGATAATCCTGTTTCAGTATCAGGCGTTGCGAATCCTCCTTCATTGGCCGTGTCTCCAGCCACGCTTGGTGGCTTTCCGGCCTCCGGGTCGCTGGCGCCAACGGAAGCGTTGGCTTTTTCACGCCTCAGATACCATTCTCGGATGTATCGTACGATGCCTTGAGTCAGAATGTGTATAGCTAGAACACTTCGGACCCAACCGTAGGCACTCATTTTATCGTATGCGCTGGAAGCAGAATCAAGTGAATTGCTGAAAACATGGGGTAGCCGCCAGTGCTCCGGTATGTGTCGAGCCACACGACCCCAATGGGCCTTGGTCCCCCGGAGCAAATGGTGGCCTATCACCCATGTGAAGCAAGTGGTAAGTCCCCTGGAGGTTCCATCTCTTGCACTCGTTCCCCCTCCTAAAGTGATAGCAATAACTGGCTTGGCAAAGTCCAAGATAGCGTCTTGGATTGGACCCCACAGAAAGAGCCATATCAGAAGGAAAAAAAAGTCGACGCATAAAACTGTCACAAGAGAGGGCATAGTAGAGTTGCCGTCAAAAATCTCGGCAAGGTTGATGTTCATGCCTGAACTGGTGGTAACGGGAGGAACAAAGGTAAGGAACGTAAAGATGGTGTATATAACGGTAAGCGAGAGCGATGGAACATGCATCAGGATAATAAGAATAGCGAGCGTGTCCTGCATAGGGAGCGACTTGAGAACAGTAGTTGCGAGGTCGAATGGCCCCGAGTCGCGGTGGACATCAGCGTTCTTCATGGCATTGACATCGATCTGGCGATGGCCAGCGTCGACACCACCAAGGCCGTTGGTGTTGCTTGAGTCGGAAGACATCTCGGAGACAGCGTCGAGGGAAGAGCGGCGGTTGTCGTCGGTTCGGGAGTCGTTGGATGCATCATAGACACTCTGCTTGTACGGGCTGTTGGCGTGACCATTGACAGGTGTTGACTGTCCAGGGGCTCCGGAGGCACCTTGGTCAGATCGTCGGGCAGGGCTATCGAGCTGCCCTGAGCCCTTCTTGTCGTTGGAACGCTTTGCAGGACCTACAAGCCCATTCTCATGGCGATTGTCGCGATGGTTGGCGGCACCTTGCTGTCGCTTACTCGAACCTGGAGCGCGAGGCATGCGCAACGACTTGTCTTGCTGCCACAGTCTGTCGAACCCGAGAACCACGTGGGAACAGGGCCGGCAGCCGGGACAAGCCTTTCAAAGTCAAGGGCTTGGTACTGGAAGTTGGCGACTCGAGCGATATGGCGTCTCGGCCGTTTTTTAACACGATGCGACGGGTAGAAGAACGGATCTCGGGAAGATAGAAGGTAAAGTTGGAAGGCGGGCCGTTGCGTTAAAAGAGTTCGAGACCGACATGTGCATTCGAATTGTGAGCGGTCGTGGAACAAGACACGACAAGACAGGACAAGGCTATGATCAAATGATAAGGGCGACGACAGAAGAGGGGAACTACCGTCAAAGTCAACTTCAACAAGCAAAACCTGCTAAGATCGGCCGGGGGGCCGCAGAGAGCAGGTAATGTTGCAACGAATTTTGACTGGTTACGACGTGGTTTACAGTGGGATTTTGGAAGTGGATAGATACAAAATGTTGGACGGCAAAGGAAGAGAAAAAAAAGTAATGCAAGGTAGGGTTGTTGGTGGTGGAGGTAAGGAGATTTTTTGGCTGTCAAAGCCCGGCTCGTGCTTGTGGAAGAATCGAGGTATTGAAAGAAACAGAGAGGAATGGAGTGGCCGAACGCAAAAAGGATAATGGAAGGATGGACGGGAACGGGAATAGCGGGGGACCAAGACTCACACTGTGCCTGCGCGGCTGTTTCTGACGCTCTAAGAGTGCTGGAATCCACTGTAGTCTTAGTGGCTCGCATGATCTCAAAGCTCCAGCTGCCAATGGATGGCACTTTGAGACGCATGAGATGGGGCGCAATTGGGGCAGTTGGGGCCAGCTTATTCCAAAGTGCGCGCTAAAGGCGCGTCAAAGGGGATCCGATATCAGTGGAGTTGTGCTGATGAGAGCTGAAGTTGACAATGATGACCCTGTCATAGTATCTACATGTTCACTTACTCTTAACGATGGCTTCGTTTACAATGTCTAGATCTTCAAAGTGGATCGTCTACCAGATAAGATTCCGCTTCTGGGAGATTTTGGCGTCTTGAAATGCCAACGGATCAGGTACCCAGGAACAAGGTTGAGTTGGTCAAGATGAGGCGCTATGCTGGGCTGCTTGGCTGGCTTGTCTACAAGCCAGCGATCTGCCTATAGACCCGTCATAGTACTCATTGAGTTTGCCATTACCTTTAGAATGATCATCAGGTTTAAAAATTCAGCTTGTGAAAGCGTCTACTAGCAATTGCGCCGTCATGAGTTTTTCTCAAGTAAAAACAACCGACAACTGAAGAGGAGTCACATGCTCCACCATGAAACACACAGTACAACGCACGGTGTGAACCCTGCTTCTTAGCAGAGATGAGATGAGGCGAAAGAACTCAAGTAATTGGCAGGAACTAAAGTCTTTGTCCACATTCGTCACAAGGACATTGACTGAGTTATTCCAATCGTTGACAAAAGCGCTGACACTTGTTTGCAAATCTACCCCTTTGATGACCTGCACCCAATGGCTCAACAAGACTGTGTCTGTTTCCTGCCATTGACCTTCATCTCGATAGTACATCAACAATATGAACAAATGCAACACATCGCGTGCGCACGCCATCGCTTACAAGCTCTGTTAGACGAGCCAGCATTGGCCAGGGTTCACCCCGGCTATGCCGTGCTGCTCTTACTGTACATAGTAGGGCTTCTCCGCAATGCAAAGGAAAAGACCATTGTCAATTCCAGCCTCATCTTACGGTAAATCATCACTACTGTACTCTAACTTAGCACGGGTATCAAGGCAAACCCTTTCCTCGGTACACTCCGATAGACACATGTCGGACCAAGATGGACGAATCAGGCAGGCAATCGCCCCCAAACGTTAATCTCTAGGCTGTCGTCCTCTGAGATTTGGAACTGCAGCCAATGCCTTGGAAGAGAATTCGCTGACGTCGTGGGCGTCACGGGCTGCCCATTGTGGGAAAGGCTCTGAGTTGGCTCAAGGGGAAAGATTTTAGAACAACATGGATTGGTTAACTGTGTCCTAGGGTCTTCAACCTGCACGGCAAGGGCACGGCAAAGACCCAGAGTTGCAATGAGAATGAGACGACGGAACGAAGCGAGTCTTGTTCCCAAAATTCGACATTTATATGGAAGACCTTACAGCCAAGCCAGTCCAAAGACTGCACTGCACATCATTCTGCAAGGCCCATGAAGTTTATCGGAATTCTTCAACCTGACCAACAACTAACAGTATTATTTCCCGACTCACCGATAATGATCAACTCCCCGGAACGGTACTTGAGTCATTAGACTCAGTCCAGGATTTACTTTCGGCAGTTTTTCTTGGCCCGTTTTTTGGTCTAATTTGATGTCCCGCTTTTATCATGCCCTTTTGCAACGATCAAGAACGAGCTTCGTCTCGATATGGATAAAAGCCGATGGAGGGCAGCAATTTTGAGCTTGGTTACATCGAACGATTTGCATGCTAATTATTCCCTGGCAAATGCATACAATTTCTTTGATATACTCCACCAACACCTACGCGGAATGGAGCTGTCGGACCGTCGATAACGCGAGGGACAAGATACTGCACAACTGGACCAATACATCGTCTGTTTATTTTGAACGCTGACCAGAATGCTCAAGGTAGCGGTTGTGCACATCAACACCAATAAAACCCCTCTTCCGTGTGTCGTCAGTCGACAACTAAGAGCGCCGATCATCCCGCATAGGTTTATTTACGAAGAGATCGTCGCACAGTGATCTGCTGCCACGACTCGAACGGCCGTGCTCCCACATACTTATGCAAGTCTACTGCTGACTCTCGTCCATTCACAAGCTGGGAACAGCTTTGAATAAGGACAGGCTCCTGGATGTTGAACTTTGTGCAAAATAAGCACAATGCAGTTGTTGACTTTGTCATCGTTTTTCATGGAAGAATTTTACAACAAACTCAGAGTTGTAATAAGGGGATTGTGGCTCTTTACCACCGTTGAACAACGTTGGTTGTCTCAAAGCACCAACCCCACGATCTCATTACCACAAATGAACAACATCATGATGGAGTGCGTTGCTGTAATCGCTTTACCCCGCCATAGCAAATCACAGCACCTCCTTCAGGCCTTGCTTGGCCTGATCCCTATCAATGGAGGCGATCTGTTTGGCTGCCACCCCTCGTCGGCACTTCTCGCACTTGTGTCTACGGCTCGCCCTATCAAAATGCACTCGCAACCCTGCATATACTGTAGCGTTCTGTGCACTTCGTTTCGTGTGCCAGGCCACGAGGTGGTGTCAAATGACGGTGAGCGGATAAAGAGCCGGCCTCTGCGGATAAGGATCGTGAGTGATGTCTTAGAAGCAAGTGCTTCGACATCAATCATGAAGCATCATATCGATACTCAAAGTTATGACATCAATCTCCAGATGCTACATTGAAGCTACTCAATAGCTAAGTAACAAGCTCCGGTACTTGAGACCCTGCTCAAGGCGGGGGAGCGTTGGAGCTTTCAACATGTTATGCGGGATGCCCCGTGCTGCTGCATGATGAACGCCACTTGAACCAGCCCTGTCTGGATGGGTGGAAGCGTTACATGACATGATGTGCTGTGATATATCCCGATATGCCTTCCCGGCCGTGTTTCCGTTGCGTTGTTTTCTTTCCGGGGGGATTAACATGGATATTGCCTATATACAGCTTCAGAAACGAATAAATCATCTCTCGGTTTGACTGTTCGGATGCTTTGACTTACTATACTGCCTGATCAGGCAAGCCGTTGTCTCTGGGTGTCTCATGTCTAGCACCTGGCAGGTACACTCAGCATTTGGTGTGGTCTTCATTAGCCCACTGTTCTGAGGCTCGTTATCTTGACTTTGGTCAGGCCGTCTTGGTTAATTCCGAGGCCTTTGAATCCGCTGCTGCCGATTGTGTTTGGTGCCTACATCTTACGCGTGGCAGACCTAGGCACCAGTCACCAAAGAGGCGCTCTATTGAGACATGTGACTACGTTATGAGGCCATCTAGGTGAAGATTCCCGACGTCTGTCGCTGCCTGCTAGTATGCAATCTCATTCCTCAATTGGTTGACGTACCAACTCATTTTCACAAATGCGTTCTCAGCATCACAAGTATTGCTCTGAGCGTGTTGATGGATATCATAAGTAAAATTGTGAGTCTAAGGCTCCTACTTATATTTGTGGGTGTTTGTAGATAGTTGAACGGCATAAAGGAGTAGTATAGTTGCCTTTCAAGGACCATGCCAATTTCAAGAGTACAGATATCTCAATATTTCAAGCCATCGGGCGTTGGCGGCATTGTCTCTCGCAGGTTTTTCCTCCCTAGATTCCCCTTCGAAAAGCTGTACGGGTGTATCATCCACGATCGCGTTCATCTTAATCTCATCCTCGCTCTGTATCCTCTTGAGTCGCCATGCCTCTTGTTGAGCCTTCCTTTCCCGCTTCTTCTCCAGTCTGGCATTCCTTTCTATCTTTCCCCAGACCTTATTCTCAAGATTCAATATCTTGTTCATCACGGCAATTGGAATATCATGTCTTCGTGCTATCGAGGCCGGCGCTTCATCACGGTACAATCGCTTTGCTTTGGGCTTTGGCTTCTGCAAAAACGCTTCAGGTTCGTCAGGGTCGATTTCTTCCGCGTCAGCCGTAGTTCCGAACTTGTAGCTGGCACAGCCGAGAAAGTGCTTAGTGCCGACAGTGTGAAGCTCAACATCCACGAGGACTCTGTTGTGATAGACGACCGTGGCAACGTAGGCATCCACTGATGTGATACGAGGTCCATTGATGGTATTCTTTGAGATTGACTGTTAGTGCACCAGAGGTACAGTACGCAGATGAGCGAAACTCACATTGATCAAGCCCATGCCGTCTATGTTTCTCAGTAGCCACAGCTTTTTGGTGTCCTTTATATACCTAAGTCCTGGCTTGGGACCATTCCCTAGTGACTCCCTTTTGGCCTGCCACTCGTCTCTCCATTTCTGAACTGCCAAATCGGTGAGTTCATCGAGACCTCTCGGATGCAAAAAGCCTCTCTAGACAGAAATCAGCAAGGTGTGCTAGGGCAATTCTTGGTGTATCTACGTACTTCCGGCTTCAACTTATCATCGATATGAGTTATTGGATTCACCGGCAGACGATATATGTTCCATTTATCATAGGTGATCCTTTTATCCCGATCATCAGCCCATGTGCAATACTGCAACCTGCCTTCATGTTTAACGATTCTTTTGAGCAAGTTTCCCACGACCTTGACCTGATTCTCATCGAGGCCCTCAAAGACCATCACACCGAGATCGCTATACATGTAAGGCATTAATGGTATAACATCCTCTGGTCTTTCACTACCGTCAAGTTTTACTGTTCTGTGAGCTCGCGGATTCAGCGCAGGCTTGAACTCTTTAAGCTTCGGCCATTTTGTATACACCGTGGAATTGTTTGGAACGTTGTAGACTGTGATTGGCACGACGTATTTCTTCTCTTCGTGTTTCCAAAAATCTTTGATTGGCGTCCCGGCTGCTTTTCCTGTTGGCCATCGTCGTTC
Source organism: Fusarium sp. MBC 364 (assembly GCA_030777805.1). Lineage (NCBI taxonomy): Eukaryota > Fungi > Ascomycota > Sordariomycetes > Hypocreales > Nectriaceae > Fusarium > Fusarium sp. MBC 364. Next base: position 79,079 of record JAPFSC010000241.1, on the reverse strand, counting down.
CTTTTTGGGGATTCTGGTCTTCTTGGAACGGACGGGGGATCTCGGGCCCGGCTTCAGATTTTTCAGTACTCCGATGCTTCTGGGTGACATTGCTATGAAGGCCGAGCCAGTGTGTATACTGGCGCGAGGCCGCAATCTAAAGACAGTAAAAGAGTTGAGCTGAAGTGTTGAGAGTCAAGTTGCGATGGCGCAATTATAAGTTTAACATTTTGTTGTGGCTGGAGCTATCGCAAGGCTGATATAATCATTTGTTCAAGTGGGGCGTTACCAAGCGCCACAGTCTGGGGAAGTACCGCGGCATCACATCATTGGTATGCATCTCCCAAGAGCTGTTCTGCCATGAGCTTCTCAACAATGCACAAACACAAACACAGCAACAATGAGTTCTAATCCGCAATTGAGACGCCAGGTCATAAACATCTACAAGGGTTCGCGGAAACGTCATCATCTGATATCGGAGCTGTGAACTGATATATGATAGAGCTTCTGTACTTGGGTAGAGAATATCCCCTCGGCTTCGATTACTTCCGCCCTCGGCTACACAAGGCTTTTATTTCTAAAGCTGGAGAGCGCGACGAGGATAAGATTCGGCGGGGGATAGCGCAGGCTGAATATGTTAAGAAAGGTACGTTGTACGTGGGCAACCCGATGACCATCACTGACCTGTGACATAGAGATTGAAGCTTTGTAAGTACGAGTATCTCAGCAAGTATCTCACGTTTGACAAAGCACATGTGGTTGGCTGTCTCGAGTGACACAGTTAACAATCACAAGATCGAATACCAACTTCCAGTACCGAAAAGAATCCATTTCTCCTAAAAAGTTACATTATCCTGAAATCCCAAGTTTCCGTCCAGCCAATCCATCCATCTATCCAATAACCTGCTTTTTTACTAATCATCTGGGTATAGGTACTATTTGAAAAGGTATCGCACACTGAGAAAACGTTATGACGCCGACGCGTAAATGGAGGAGTACGGGTATGTGTGTGTAGAGACCAGTGAGGGTCGCTGTGGAGACTCGGTTCTCAAAGATGCATTCCAGCGGCAGCTATCATGAGACATAGATGTGCCAAGACAGCCATTAGAGTTCACATGAAACATCATCCTGGCTTTTGCTCTCAAATGCCTTCATGACAACCTCTAGTCAAGATTCGCCCTTGCGCAGCCTCTTCCTCGCTGACCATACTCCTAACTCGAGACATTCTCCCCAGCTTGTTCCACTTTCGCTCATCAGATCCGCCATCATTTTGGCTACCCAGGCATCCCACTCATCTTGGCTCTTGCCGCTCGCGTCTCGGAGAATAGGTTCTAGTGCCGACACTTGCTGCGCAACAGTCAAAAGCGCCGTTTTGCGCAACGCAGATTGTCCAGGAGTCAATGTCTTCTTTTCGACTTTTTGGTTTGGTGCTGATTTGGCCTTCATCTCCACATACGACTTGCCATCTTTGGTGACAACACCACCTACACCTTCACGCTCCCATCTGACTTCGCTTAATGGAATCGCCAGACGTTTCGACTTGATGTCCATCATATCTTCTGCCTCTTGGTGAAGGAAAGCGCTAATAAGAGAGCATGGCACAGGCGAAAGTTGCCGACCCTCGAGAGTTCGCGACAGCCATGTGTTGTACTCGACTAAGAATGAGTTCAACGGCGCAGAGAGTGGCGTTTTTGATGTCATGAGGTAGGCGCCCAGATCGAGCGCAGCTTCGTGCTCCTCTGCCTCCTCTGAGCCTGGTAATGCGCTCGGGACATGTGGTCGCAACATTCTAAATGTTGGATCACTATCCCAAATCTCCAGTACTCCACCAGGTCTGAGCAGGCGAAGATACTCTTCAATGAACAGTTGGTAGACATGACTGGGGACCATGAGGCATGCATCTTTTACCATGATCAAGTCAAATTCTTCATCACCAAAAGGCCATGGCCTCTGGCGAAGATCGTGTTGAATGAACCTCCACTTCATATCCTTGTCTGGTTTGCAGAGCTCGGCGGGAGACCCTGGACTGCCCGGTGCCAAAGGCGCAATGTCGATACCTGTGAAGTGTATGCCAGTGTGGCCCCGGTCTTTGTAGTAGCGATGGCACATCATACTCCAGAAGCCTGTGCCACAACCAATTTCCAATACACGCTGTGGAGGATTATTTTGGATGAAGGGTGTGTAGACGGGTGCACCATACACCTGAATCATCAAGAGCGTTCGCAAGCTTTGGCGATGGAGCTCCGTGAGATCGGTAGGGAGAGGATATGCTGATGTAGGTTCGTTGAAGTAAGTGCGGCCATTCTTGACGATAAATGGTTTCGTCGCAGGATCGGACGAGTTAGAGGGATCTGTTGAAGTCATTGTGTGGTTTGAGACTGTCGTGTTGCCGCTTGTGGAAGACACGGACTCGGTTCGAGGAAAATCGAGATTTACTTGCTTGGTTGTCCCTGACATAGGTTTGTTGCCTGCTTCCAGTTGGGAGTACATGGTGACATTTTTCAAGTCAATGGAGCTGGAAGTTGGAGTAGTCGCGCCTGAATGACGGGATAGAAGCTCGCGTTCTCGAGATTTGTCGATGATAACTGGGCGATTGAATATGATAGGAGAGGACAAAGGTGCTATTGCGCCTCTGGCGGTTGAAGTTGAGATAAGACGAGGTCTATTTGAAGTTGACGTCGATATTGTCGAAGATTGTCGGCGCGAGTCAGATGATTGGACTTTTGAGTGCGAGTAATGAGAATTGTCTTCCCCCAGGGCGGGGCCGCTTTTGGTTATGGGGCTGGAGCTGGAATGCACGAGAGACGACTCGTGCGACGAGCGACTACCGCTATCCTGACTCCCACTGGCACTAGAGGTCCTCGTATGCCGAAAGGGACGTCTTGTGTTGAGCTTGATATCTTGTGAAGCCAAGTTGGATCGTGGGGGAGTTTCAGGGCGCTGCCACTCCTTTTCAGCCTTTGTCCGTCGAGCAAAGGTGGGTAAGGGGTTGGTAGAAGCGTAGTAAAATCCACTCCATTCCGACATTGTCGTCGTGGGCTGGGACTAACTATACTCTTTGGCGCAAGCTTGCCGATGAATAGGGATAGGATGGGGATGGGGATGGGGTGGTTTACCCAGACCAGACAGGGGTGTCCTAATACTGGACTGTATGTACAGTGTAATGATAGCGACCTAACGCTAACGCAACGCAGCGCGGGCGGGCACAGAAACGCAATTGTTAGGCTGAGTTATCCAATCTGGTGTTGCAGTTTCACCGTCGCTAGCAAACACTGGAGGCTCGAGCTGAAGCCGCACCGCACCGTACCGCACTGAGTTGTGATACGGGTTGGGTTGGGCTGGGAGCGTACCTCTAGCGGCAGGCAGGGCGCTGTAGGGGGGAAAATTAGTACCCCTGGGCCGGTTGCAGACCTTTTTGGCTCTTCTAGAACCCTTCTTTGGCCCGCGTAACTGGATTCCCAAGTCCGGGTGGTCGCCGGATTGCTTCCCGGAATATGCAGGGGCGCTGAAGGAACCGATGTTTAGGTAGTCCTTGGCTTTGCCGATGCTCGACTGATAGAGGATGTCGCTTAAATCGCTTGTGCCAGGATTTCGGATCAGCGTTCTGTTGAAGACAAGAATTCCCGCAATCCGGGAAGGTAGAGAGGTCCTGTAACTTTAGTATCCAGGACTAGTTATCGACCTTCCCGTAAAGTCAAAGATCTCTCTCGCTGAAGGTTGCTACAAGAGCAAACGTCATTATCCGCAATTTCGTCGACAACTTTATTTTCCCAGTCCGTTTATTTTGGCGTCGTGCAGTGACCTTGGAATCAACGGTGAAACCAACGTAGACTAATGCTCGATGACGGCGTTCCTGGAAGGTAAGTAGCAAGCCGTATCAATGGTTTGATGTCGTGAATGTCTGCTCGTTATTTGTCCCTAGAAATGATAACGGGAAGTGCCGCAGATACGCATGCCGTTTCAAGTCGTCAAAAGAACTTGGGCGTAACAACAAAACGGGTAGCCGCGTGAAGATCGAGTACGAGTGCGAGTGGAAGGACGATACTGTAGCAAACCGTATGCGCTGTGCAGTATGTATGTACAGTAGGGAGTTTCAGGTCAGGCAAACAATGAACAATCGAACACTCAGTCCCGTCCAAATGGAGGTGGCAGAGGTCACTTTCTATATACGGCATCTGGATTCTCGCAACAGGATACATCCCTTACGGTTAACGGTTTCTCGGATCCAAGCGATGTCCATTTCCCCAGTTCAAGAGTGTCTAAGGTGTGGAGCGTCGCAATTCGGTTGGCCATCAGATCCATGATCCCCCGCACATTAGACTCTTTGCCTGATGTTTTATTGACGCGTATCGTGTTAGCAGCTTCCTCTCCAGCCCTGGCGTTCCGAGGTCCTTCTGGTTGGTTAGAGCGGAACAATTGCTTAAAAAAACACTTGTGATTCCTGCAGGTTGCGACCAGGTACTGTACATCGAGTTGGGTTTCCCTTCCAATCCATGCTGAAGGATCCAACATGCAATTTCAGCTGCAGCTGCAGTGATCATAATCTGACAGCGTAGATGCATTCATCCATGGATGTCTGCATTCTCACAACTGTTGATCGTTCGGGATCTGGGCAACATAGCCTAAGCGGGGAGTCGTTTGCATGAATGATAGCCGAAGGGAGTACAGGTATACCCCAGCTTTTCCCTGCCAAGTCCTTGTTGTAGGTTGTAAAGTACTCAGGTACTACTACGTAGTAGAGGGAAAAGAACTGTCTTCCAAGACTTAGGCTGCCAAAACAAAGTAGCCAAAATGCCAGCCTAAGCTTGCATAAGGTGATTAAATTGTTTCGTCTCTTGTCCTTTCAGCGCCCTACACTTGTTCCGCAACAGTTCAGGTTAACAAGGGCTACCTGAAGGTAAAGCATGTCCAACGGTGCTACTCTCGGCCGAATGGCAATTCTCTCTGCTGCACATGCCTTTCTGGGCTGAAGTCTTGCAATTGCGGCTCGAGGCTCCGTGACATGACATGAGTATTCAAATGATTGGGCGACGTTCATGCGGATGAATCAGTGCAATGCTTCTTGGCTTCTAGCCTTCCCAACCTGGGCGGTCCGTGTTAGCGGGTTGCACCATTGACTGGACTGGGTAGGACGCGCCCGTCCTCTCCCCTCTGAGCTTGGGGGTGCAGATTCGTGTTGATTTCACCTGTCTACTATCGAATCAAGAAGGGAACCGTCAGCATATCAGTCTGAACCATGATTCGGCGATTGATATCGAATACAGAGGCGTATCGTGTGATTTTGTCTCAGACGCCATGGCGCCTTGCAATATGAGACCACAGTAATGGCGTCACTTTCACGATTCTTGGCTGCAGGTAACGCGGAGTTTCCGAATGTAAAAATACTATTGTTCCTGGAACATGCAGATAGATGCAGTAAGTTACATGGCTTTTAGAGGACCCGCGAGATCTCTTGACTAACACAATGTGATATCGTGATAAACTTCTGGTTAACATACGGTCCCCTTTATGTACAAGACCGCAAGAAGGTTTGAAGTAAGCTCAAAACGTAATCTATTGCCGAAGCATATTGTATGTGTTTGCGTGAGTTCCTGTACACGTTTTTGACGCTGCAAACATGCTGTAGTTCGCGGGTCGAATATTGCAAACAAGGCTACAACCTTCTAAGATTTGTCTCATCGAATTGTTGTTAGTTCTTGAAGTATTCCGCTTCGATTGACTTGACACGCAATAGTGTCATGTTTCACTCGTAGCAGCCGTACCTTGCATGGAGGCAAGGCTGACCACGATGGTCTCAAGTATTCCGTATTGGATCTCACAATTGCGAGCGGCTGAAACTACACGTGACCTATGTTCCCGCACGAGCCATCAGATGCGGAGCAGCTGCACGTGACTCATGGAACGACGGTCCTTGGGCTTCAGTGTGTTCGTCGCAGTGTCGGCCAGCATCACGGTTGTGTTCCAAGTTCGTGCTTCCTTTACCATCTATTACTCTTGCTCTGTTCAAGTATCAGTTGATTTTCACACATTATATGCATTGTTGCGCTCGCTCCTTACATGTGTGTGGCCCCGCACGAGCTAAAACAGACACCGCAACGTGTTCGCGAAAGCTCGGATCCCCCTCCCTATGATGCCCTTCTTTCATTCAAGCTCTGACTGACCATTATCCTTGCAGTATTTCTGAACTCTTATGCTCTGCTGTTCAGCTTGACCACAGAACCCTTATTGCTTCGATTCCTTCGTCAGTGACTAGGCATTGGGTTACCCACCGTCACCGAGCTAGAGACCTTACGAAATTATCGCGACCATACCTCCCATTAGCTCTTGACCTATCGACGAAACAACATTTCCCAATCGAGCCACCAAGCAACCAGCTTCCATACGAACTGGCTGTTAAAAGCTAATGCGTCAACGCGAGTTAACCTCAATTTCTCTCTTTTTGAACATTGGGTGAAGTGTCGAGCCGTTCGTCACTGATCAAAATCACCCCGCGCAATTGACTACGCGAGCTGTTGAACCTAATTCATCCAGCGCTTTTACACAACGGCCGATGAGCTACTCCAGCGACTTGCTATATTCACCTCCCTCAATAACGATTGCCGACCAACGATATCTGCTGCCGTGCTGCTCGCCGGCGCAACTTCCTAACCCGCCACCCTACTACATATAACCACCATAATCACCTCACACTTACCTGCCGGAATGTACCCTCAACACTCCGGGCAAGGTCAACATGCTCGGCTGAACGGCGCTGGGCGAGGCGGCATGCCAAACATGCTATATAACTACCAGCATACTCAACACCAACACCCATCTCAAACACAACACCATCAAGGCCTTCAACATGACCATGGCATGTCCGGCGTCAATGGCTTGGGACATCACTCGACATTCACCCCCGGTGGCCTTTCGAACTCGAGTCCTTTCGCTCCGAATGCGCTTCAGAATGGGCACTCGGCTGGAAACCGAGGTCAGCCTCCCCCGAACGAGATGTGGCAAGAACAATTGAGGATGCACAAAGATGCTGAACGGGCGCACGCTGCCATGACCGATCAACAACAACCGCACTACTATGCTAGGCTCAAGGCGTCGGAAAACAGAGGCATAGGCGGCCCGCCCCCAAACAGTTTACGTGCTCAGCCGGACGACGAGAACGATGGTGTCGATAGAAGACGACCCCTGACAGTGGAGAAGGAAACAAGACGACAAGACTGGCACAACATGGATATGAGTGGACAAGGCTTGCGAAACTTGGCACCGGAGTTATTCAAGTACAAGTTCTTGAACGAGCTCTACATCGCTTCCAACAAGCTTAGGGTCCTGCCGAACGCGATTGGAGAACTACGAGCATTACGCCATCTCGATGCCTCCTACAACAAAATTGTAGAGATTCCCCCCGAAATTGGAATGTGTACCTACCTCAAGAATTTGCTGCTCTTTAACAACCAAATCCACACTTTGCCCAACGAACTTGGATCGCTTCACCTTCTTGAAATGCTTGGAGTCGAGGGCAACCCCCTGAACTCTGATATCAAACACGAGATCATGGAAAAGGGGACCAAGAGCTTGATCAATTACCTAAAAGAGAACGCCCCCTGTAAGTCAGCTCCCAATCTTATGTGATATGTGTTTGTGCTAACAACCTTTATAGGTCCCCCTCCTCCCGCACCTCGAAAGCTCATTCCCATTCAAGAGGACGTATCGCCCAATCTGGAACGGATCAAGGTCTTCTCTTGGAACATTCTTTGCGACAAGTATGCGACCCCTCAAACTTATGGCTACACACCAACGGATGCTCTCGACTGGAATTACCGTAGAAGCTGCATTTTGGAGGAACTTCAACTCAGGGATGCAGATTTCCTTGCCCTTCAGGAGGTATCCACAGATGCGTTCAAGGAGGATCTCAGTCCCGATCTGGCTCAGATGGATTACAAGGGTGTTCACTGGCCCAAGTCAAGAGCCAAGACCATGTCAGAGAGGGATGCCCAATCTGTTGATGGTTGCGCTGTCTTTTATAAGCAGAGCAAGTTCATTCTCCTCGACAAGCAACTGATTGAGTTCGCCACTATCGCCATCAATCGACCTGATATGAAGAACCAGCACGATGTTTTTAACCGTGTCATGCCCAAGGACAACATTGCCGTCATTTGCTTCTTCGAATCCCGCCTTACTGGAGCTCGAATCATCCTCGTCAACGCCCATCTTACCTGGGACTCTGCTCTGGCTGACGTCAAGGTTATCCAGACCGGTATCCTGATGGAGCACGTTACTAAACTTGCCGAGAAGTACGCTAGGTGGCCAGCTGTTAAGGACAAGAAGATGATTGTGCTACCGGTGGGCGAAGATGAAGTCCCTATCCCTCAAGCCGAACCAGGTCCCAGCCAAGAGTACCGCACCAATACTGAGATTCCCCTACTTGTTTGTGGTGATTTCAACTCAACGGAAGACTCTTCCGTGTACGAGCTGATGTCTATGGGACGTGTGCCTCCGGATCACTTCGACTTGAGTAGCTACCAGTACGGTAGCTTCACACGCGATGGTATCGAACACCCCTTTAGCTTGAGGGACGCATATGCCCATATTAAACAAACCGCCGACGAAATGCCATTCACGAACTATACGCCCGGATTCGCCGATGTAATTGATTACATCTGGTACTCAACAAACACCCTCGAGGTTGTAGACCTACTAGGACCTCCTGATCCCGAATATCTCAAGCGAGTGCCCGCTTTCCCCAACTGGCACTTCCCTGCCGATCACATTCAGATTATGTCTGAATTTGTGATCAAGGGGCGCAAAGAGAAAAAGCACCTTCCCGAGCGCGAACCCGACTTTGGACCCGGATCACGTAGCTAGAAGAAGCCACGGGTCTAAGGGCGGGGTCCCCATCCTTCGTTTATAGGGGGAAATGTGTTTATAGTTGTATCTGGATGTAGTGATTTTGGTTTTTGCGTCATGGAGTTTTAAGGATCTTGCAGGTTCTTGGGGATGGGAGGACGGATGGGAGAGGGATGATGTGGCCAGCGGTATGTATACAAGAAGCGAAGATAAGGAGAGCCGATTGGGGATTTGTAGGAATTGATTCGCAATGTTTTGCATCTTCAAACCAAGTTTATATCTCTTGCGATGTGATTTGCTGTGACGTCGACTGGGTAGTATGCATTGATTGTATTGAGCATGCTTCAGTAAAAGTTAGTGCTCGCTCATTGCAAAGTTCATTCGATTTGCACATAATCTTGCATTTTGTAGGGGAATTCGAAGTCTAAGAGTGGCTTAAACTTACACATTTCCAGAAGACCACTATTAGTTTCAGTGCCATTGGGTTCTCCAGAGTCATAACGCATGTCACAAAACTATGAATGCGCATCTGATTCCACTCGACATCGCAAGAACTTTCTTTGCGCTCGAATCAGAGCTCTTTCCATCGCCTTCCCTCGAACCTTCTGATGTCTAAGGATTAGATCTGGGTTGACTTACCTCAGGGTTCATATAGCAACACTGCAAGCTTGTCCAGAGGAATAGCTTAAGAAATATCAGAGACTCTAACTCCATCGCAACAATTGCACAAGTCCAGTTTTGAGGCTCAAAGAGTATGGTCTTGGCTATGGTGAAGTTCAGGCAAATTGAATGAGAAAAGGAGTCGGTACTATTCAACATGCACACTCGTCTATACATATTGTTTCAACCACTATACCAGATATTTCTATCCCACTATGCAACAAGAGAGTGTATTCTTTATGGTTTACCTAAATTGTCGCTTAGAAACTCTGGAGTAAACTGTAGTATGAAGGGATTCATTATGCTTTGGTGAATGCATTGCATCCATCAAACCTACGCTTTTGACTCATATTTACTCATTTTACAGTTCTTTTTCACTATATAAAGTGTCCTATGTCCCCTCATCATATTGCTGTTGTCTTCAGTCACCATCATCACTGTTCATCCCAGCTTTACATCGTCCTTTGGCAATTGTGTCTTGATCCTAAGCCTCCTGATACGGTTATACCAGCTCAAAGCAAGACTTCTCAGCATACCTTTTACTCATAAGAGTTCAAACATATTAAGCTTCTTGAAATCTCTCACTCGAATCATCAACATGGCTCGTCCAGCACAAACCGCCAGCCCATCCATCCCGCATATTCTCAAATCCATCCAACAACGGGACTCAAGAGCCGCCCATATACACCGACAAGTCGCAGAATTAGGAGCCCCAGAAGGAGAGGATTATCTATCTGGCGTAATTCAGATACTCGAACAATATGTTCCTCACCAAAATTTGGTACTCGCCCTCACCTGCTTCAACATCCACAGGTTCTCCTTCATTCACCCCATTAATTGGGAGGCTGAAGTCTTCACAAGCACTTTATACATAGGGGAGAACCTGCAGAATTTCATTGAGCTTCTTGACAATGTCAATCAGCTTGCTACGGCCTTTGCTGGAGTTCCAGATGCTGAGCGTCACTGGAGCATGATGTACTGTCGAGCTCGCAAGATGACCCCTCTTCGAGCTCTGATGTCAGGTGAAGAACGCCATGAGAGCCTGTGTTTCTTTGAAATGATCCAGAATGGTCTCCAGGTTTCCGCCGACCGAAACCCGCCTGGGGGCAGCCCTACGGACATCGCAGGCAGACCCATCAACTCAGACTTCTTTGCTCTCGTGCAACGAGAGTTCTTGATGTATGAGTTCGAGACCAGGTCGAATAGATTGGCTTACCTATACAGGGAGGGTTTCCTCCCCAAGAACGAAGAGGTCGAGAACCTCGTCAGAAGCTTTGTCGATGAGCCACACCAGATACACATTCGGCCATTCAAATGGCTGGTGAAGCGACAACGCCTGTTCACAACGGCACAAAGGGCTATTGTCAACCTAGACAGAGAAAAGGGGGATTTCGATTTCATTATCAATGACGACGATTTCTTCGCCCTCGGAGTGCAGGGGCTAACCGCGATTCTACCCAAGCAAGGAGACTACTACGGGAAACAGTTACTCTTCCAGCTAAATTTTGTCAACCATCAACTTGAAACCGACTTGGTGAACTACGGCTCCGGGAGTCGACAAGCGTGGTGCGATGGCTGGTTTGGAAGATACGCCGACGTGGGCCCTTCTGCTCACATCTCCCTTGACGACGAGTACCTGAGTGCTGACGAGGAAGATCCTAATTGCTATGTGCAACTTTTTAGAAACATGAACCTGTAACCGTCGCTCGCGAGCTTGGATTGTTAACCGCAGTAGAGAGAGTCCGCCTCTGGGGACCGACAGTTGATGCGTTCAGCTGTGACGTGTTGTGGGAGACTTTTGCTTGGCTTGACGATTGTCAGCGGACATCTGCGATGGGACACAACCATGATTGCACCACGGTCGCTCTCAGTTGAAAAGTAGTGAAGGGAGCCGCAGGGTGTCAGAAGAATTGACCGTTGAAGGCATAAGAGACGAAATAGCTTGGTCACCTTATGCCACTTAGATTATCATTTAGGTTACTCTATTTCTGTAGCCTAAGCCTTGGATGGCATTTCTTCTGTTACCCATCTAGGGGGGCCTTTCCCCGGGGGACGGCGACTGATGGATTAAGTTATGAGATGTTGTAGAAGACTTTTGCTTAGACCTTCCATACAATCGGAGTCAACCGGTAATACTGTGGAGGGGTATCTGTTGTTTCTATGTACCCAGTCTATCTATATATATAAGCCCAAATGGAGGAGAATGTCTATCATACAGCACCAACGCCGTCACACCAGGCCTGCCCTTAGTGAAGTAGAATGTCATACCCATCCTTTATGATTCTCACTTCTCCCTGTCCAATTCCGTACTTGCGCCTGATCAACTCGAAAATGATCAAGCCTGCACTGGTGCTGGGTACTTGACGAATCGCATTCCACCAGAATCCGCGATAAAGCCATTTCGTGAGACTTAACCCTTCCGCTGCTGCTTCGCCTCTGCAAACAGCGAGAGATTCTTGATAAGCGCGGTAGTAGGCACGCAGCATCCTCCAACGTCGATGTGGTTTTTCGGGATTTGCTACTTGGGAAGCACGCAGTTTGGAAGCTTTCGCATCAAGGTCTTCGAGGTGGTCCCAGTGCTTTACTTGGAAATGCGTCAAAGGATGGAGAAGAATCTGCTGAGTGAATGAAGCACTCAAGCCGCCGAGAAGAAGAAACATGGGTTCCAGAGCGTAATGTGGTCGGATGAGCCTGATGCCTTCTTCTTCACGATGGCGGTGCGTCGGGCGCTTCATGGCTAACACATCGACAATATCCTGTGCCAGACCACCATAGTACCATGTAACAAAGCGGTAGTAACCCTGTGCCTTGACGTATTCGAATGTACTGAAGAAAATGGCGCTTCCAAGACTATCCTTCGCAAGAGATAAGCTCCATCCTGCGAAAATGCCTCTGACGCCGATTTCTCGAAGTTTCTCCCAGCCAAATTTCCACATGCTCCTGGGCTTGCCACTGCCGTCGTTCGGCATAAGATCTGTGTGGTCATACCGTGCCTGAAGGGCATCTAAAGGTGCTGCTAAAACACTCTGAAGACCACCAGCGAGTAGACCAGCTGTGAAGGTATGCGTTGGGTGAGGCGGTGGATACACTCTTGTCCGTGCTTGGCCGCTCTCTTCGTGAAGTTGTCCTAAAATCTGGAGGTAACTCGTGTACAAGACCGCTCCAACACCAACATTCGCAATAAGAGGCGGCAGGATCTGGTTTGGTACAATTCCCCATCCTTGGTGCTTGATAGCCGACGTCAAGACTCCAGGTGTCGTACTTCTTAATAGTAACCAACTTTGACGAAAGAACGTAGTCAGTGCCGAAGCAGAAGTGTCGTTTGCGGCAGCTTTCATCAATAGCTTCGTCTGCGTCTGATGAATAATTCTCGCATACGCAAGATAATCCACTCGCGTCCTGAAGAAAGCCTTTGCCGGTGCACGGAAGTAAAAGGCGATGAGTTGGGTACTCAAGGCGCGTACACCAGCTGCTGAAGCGGCGGTAGCAGCATTGCTGCGTGGATCACGGTCCGGTAAAGATGCGTCTGGAGGTATTACCGGAAGGATACCGGTTCCATAATCCGGGACGTCATGTTGACGAGATTTCATGGCGTTGAGAGAGTCATGTTTTTAAGAAGGAGTTGAGCACAAGAGACAGCCTGTGAGGATGAGATAGATTGGGCTTGCTGAGGTTAGAAGTGGGTGACTAAGCGTGGTTGACCAATCGGGTGCTTCAGATGACGGTCATCCCTCCCGTCTCCTCCTAGTCCCGAGATCTAAGGCATCCTCATGGATGGTCCAGGTGACCTGAAGTTGTAAGACTTCCTTGAACATGGATAAGGCAAATCGTTGCGAAACGATCTGGACGCTTGAGAAAAAGGAACAGCCTGAAGAAAGGGACATCATCTTGACTTCTCATCAACTTAGCGAGAGGCATACGTCATATCCTACAGTAAACAACCTGAAATTATGCTCCCACCGAATACATCACAATCATCACAAGCTTTAGGCAAACATAGACACCATGTGTAAAATGGTCGTAACTTTTCATTCCCATCCAATGTACGCCGTCTATAAATGCAAAAGTCCCCAACCATGAGATATTCCCAATGCCGTTCATGCTATTCGTTACCCTGAAGCTGTCATTTATTCGGGTTGCTCGCGGCCATCCAACCACTTGCTCATATACGGTCCATCCAACCAGAAACCCAGCTTTTTGTAGTAGCTCCTCACTCCAACACCTGAGATAACGCTGATCTTGTCACTACCATGCTCCTCGAGTGCGATCCTCTCGGCCTCCTCCATCAGCAAGGTACCGAAACCCTGGTGCTGGAACTTGCGGGGATCACGGGCATGAACAGGGACGGCAGTACCGTAGACGTGAAGCTCTCGAACCATACTGGTGGGCTGGCCTGTGAGTTCCTCACGGTAGGTGTACTTCTCGGTACACTTTCGCAGACGAAGTAGCGCAACGAGAATATCCTGCTTGGGATCTTCATAGGCGAGGAAAGTCTCCCAACCGCCGTTGGCGACGTAATCTCTTCGCACCAGTTCAATCTGGTTAGGTCGGATCTTGTTCTTGATCTCGTTGACACCAACTTCTCGTGTTCGCACATCTCGGCAAGTTGTTCCAAAGTCCTTCATTCGAGCCAAAGCCAACTCACGTAGGTTACCGTTCTCGACACCAGATGTAACCAAAGGCATGGGGATATCACGCTGAACACGGTAAATACGGGTCCAAGGAGGGATCAGAGCCATAATTCTTGCGATAAGATCGATCAGTCCGTTGGGGGTGTAGTTCTGGTATCGTCCTGTTCGCCACAATTCGTAAAGACCTGTACCTCGAATGACCAGCGTGGGGTAAATCTTCAAACCATCTGTTCTGAAAGCAGGGTTCTCGAAATACTCTCTGAACTGATCGATATCACGCTCCATACCGACGTTCGGCAAATCAGGCATCATGTGGCTGACAACCTTGTAACCAGCATCCTTCGCGAGACAAAAGGTCTCTGCGACCGCGGCAACTGTGTGTCCTCGGTTGGAGTCTCGCGCAACATCTTCATACAAAGACTGCACTCCGACTTCGAGTCGAGTGCAGCCATATCGCAACATGTCAGAAAGGTGAGGCTGTAGACAATAATCGGGTCGGGTTTCAATGGTGATACCGACACACTTGACATTGCTCATCTCACCAGCCTCCACGGCCTCGTCGACGTTGGTCGTTTGGTAGCCGCTGAGGGCGTTGTGAAGCTGCGCAATAAATTCCTCTCGGTATTGCTCAGACAGAGACATGAAAGTTCCTCCCATGATGATGTACTCGACCTTGTCGACAGAGTGACCGAGGGACTTGAGCTGATCGACTCGTCCACGGGCTTGCTCAAATGGATCGTATCGCGCACGGATGGCTCGCATCGAAGTAGGTTCGTAGCCGGTGTATGATTGTGTACTGTACTCGAAATCGGAGTCGGGTCCTCCAGGACAATAAACGCAGATGTTGCCGGTATAAGCGATATGAGGGCATCGATGGGGCTTGCACATGACGGCAACAACAGCAATACCAGAAGATGTTCGGATAGGCTTGGCGATGAGCTTTGGCAGGATGTACTTCTTGTAGTGCTCGGGAATGGAGGCGATGATAGCGGTCAAAGGCGGGATGTTCATGAGCTTATGCTTCTTGGCGAGCTTGTTTCGCAGCGAGTTGAGGTTGATATCGCGTGTGGTACGGCCAGCCTTTGAGGCTTCGTGATCTTCGATGAGGGCATTCGCAACGTCGGCGCAACATCGTAGGAAACGCTCGCTCTCGGGAGCCATGTCGGGCTTCTTCTTGGTCGGCACGGCCGTCACTGTCATGGTGGCGGTCGCCATGGTGTATGAAACGAAGTTATTACTTCGGTTGACGGGTTTCTAAGAACTGTGGTGTTTGGCAGTCGCGACAGTCGTTTGTAGTGGTTATGGAATTGCTGGGGTTGTGCGTCAAACCGACATGGAGGAGTTCGTTAATCGATCTTTTGCCCCTCCAAGAGAAGCTTGAGATGGAAAAATCTTGGTGGGGCTCTAAGTTTTCCCCACCCAATGCGGAGATGCGCAAAGGTCAATGAGGTAGTCACGTGCACCCCTCAACTTCAACATGGTGTTGTGTGGCTCCAACTAAGTCCATTGTATTGTGAATTGTAGAATGATTTATGTTTCTTTGAAGCTTAGAAACCTAAACTGGCTACTACTTCTATGCTTGAACATAAATCTAAACGGTGTTTGGGAAGCGTTCGATGAAGCATATTTCTGATGCCAACTTTACTTCCAAATCTTTACCCTCGACTGTTTTTCTTAAAGTAAAGACTACTTCTTAAAAATCACGTCAACGACTATTCTCCACAATTACCTAGCAAGCTGATGCTATCATGGAAATAGCTAGCAGTGAATTGTTCTCTAACTAATGAAAGAACTCTAACACTCGCCAATTTTCGTGGTATCCATACATACCTACTGCCAGATTGCTGTAGAGGATCAGCGGCTTCGGAACCCCAGCGTGAGGCCGAAGTGAATCCCTGGTAAGAATGACCAGGGTATCACATGACGGCGGGGGCCGAAACAGCCCATGGCTTACTCTATGCTCTTCATGTCTTGAATGGCCTCAGCTTGGTTTCATATCTTACATATCATCCCTCACCAAACACTATTATTCAAAGTCTCTCCAAATTCTCTCAAGTTCGGATCTTCTTGTGATTACGAGACCCTTAGTGCGGGGTTAAACGAGTATGGCTTCATTAGACCTCAAAAGTCCACCTTATCCGGTAGGCGATACAGATGATGAGATCAGGAAAGATCCCAAACTATGCCGTGTATGCTGGAATCTTTATCCAGGATCCGCTTCATCCGCTCTGCCTTTGGCCGGAATAGCTATGCACGAAAATGCTGGCACTAGAAATTCTCTCAGAGCTGCTGAGGCCGGTGACCTTGACGAAGCACCCATTTGGGCGGGACAAGGTCGCATTGACTATGCCTCTTGGGAGATCAAAGTCTATCTTCCTGATATCCCTGGATCAGCGATGGAAGGCTGTGTTTCTTGTTCTCTCCTTCAAGACATTCTGACAAAGCTAAATAAAGGGAACCTCGACTGCAGTGATCCTGAACTGTGGCTAGAGATAGTATTTTGCAAAGGGAATGTTTTGAGGGCCAAACTCGTTCGAGGAAGTCCGCCAGAAGATGACTTTGATATGTTCTCTTCTGGCGGTGATAGCTCCGAAGGTGTTCCTATCGAGACCTATGAAATATACACCCTGCCTGGTAAGAGGACCAGTAAACGGGATTAAGGAGCACAGGCTGACTATGCTCCAGGTTCTCCTTGTCCCTGGCCTACCATCGGCTCTTGCATGAATCTCGAACGACCAGATTGGAGCCTTGACGCTGAAATTGGTGGACACGCGGGGCATGTTGAACCCGACCCTGCTTCACGTTCATCTTTCGATAGAGCGAGGCGTTGGATTCAGGCATGTAAAGAGAAGCATGCTATCTGCTCTGAAGCAGAAGCTGCTTCCAAACCAAGGCTGCCGAAGCGAGTAGTCGATATCGGGCCTGAGACAAACGATGGGATTCACATCTTCGTCCACGATGACTCCAAGGAGCAGATCACCGAGCCATATATCGCACTTTCTCATTGTTGGGGCAAAACCCAGCATTTGAAATCAGAGAAGGCGACTCTTGAGCAGTGGAAGAAGAACATCCCTTTCACTCGGTTCGCGAAAACCTTCCAGGATGCCATTGTCATTTCACGGGAACTTGGTATACGATATGTCTGGATAGACTCTCTTTGTATCGTCCAAGATGATAGCAAAGACTGGGAAATCGAGGCTGCCAAGATGGCGTCCATCTACAACGGCGCTGAGCTCGTTCTGTCGGCTACTGGATCAGTTGATGGATCAGGAGGTTGCCTGTTTCCTCGTGAGCCCTATATCACTGTGTCAGGTACATTCCCTGACGGGAAACCTTTTGATGTTTATGGACGAAAGATATCTCAACATTCTGCATTTGGGTGGAATACGGATCGGAACGTGGCCAAAGGTTCTTCCAATCCCATCACTGGAACAAGGGTGTCCGATATCCAAGACCACCCTCTGTTGACGCGTGCTTGGTGCTTTCAGGAGAGGTTGTTAGCTACGAGAATCCTCCACTACACCAAGAGCGAGATGATATTTGATTGCCTCTCGACCATGGACTGTGAGTGCGGAGCACTTGAGAACCACGAAGACGACCCCCTCGTCCCAGCACGTCGAATTATCAAGACAGGCCACAAGTACATAAAAGGCACCAATAGCTACAGAGGGTCTTCTTTCAGGCCGTCTAAGCCTCTTCAAGGCGAGACCAAGGAGTTCCAAGAACACCATGAGCTTTGGCGTGATTTAATTGTTCAATATTCTCAGAAGAACATCACGTTCCGGACTGATGGTCTGCCAGCTGTTGCAGGACTAGCTACGGAATGGTCCGGTAAGTTGACCAAGAGATATCTTGCTGGACTTTGGGAGGGAGATCTACTCAATAGTCTGCGCTGGATGCCGGACGAAAAGGATTCTGGTGACGAGTTGAAGTATATCGCACCAAGTTGGAGTTGGCTCAGTGTCCATCGCGGTGTCACTTGGGGATTGCACAGCTTCGAGTATGACGAGTTCTTTGTTAACGTCGACTTCAATCGCACAAACTGTATCGTCAAAGGTGAAAACCAGTTCGGAAAGGTAAAATCTGGCTATATATTTATCACAGGTCACGCTATGCCGATGACTTTCACCCTTGATGGAGATAATGCTTGGTTAGAAAAGCAAGGAAGTTCGATCAGGAAACCATTCGAAAGACCAGACAGTTTGTTCCGTCTACGAAATCTGAAGACCAAAGACTTGTTGTGTCTGAGGCTTTGTTCAAGTTACACGACGCGAAACGCCTGGGATGATGATTGTGCGTTAGTACTGGTGAAGGTAGACGAGGAAGAGTTGAATAAGCCGGATGAAGAAGAGCTTAATAAACTAGACGAGGAAGAGAAAAAGAAGGCAATGAAGGACGGGCTGTTGCAGCCTAGGCTACCTAAGGAGGTTCGGGAGTTTGGAAACATTTACCAACGAGTAGGATATATCACGAACTATCTGGTTGGAGGATGGAATCATGAACAAGATTCGAAGGAGATGGAGATGTACATTATTTAGCATGAGCGTTAAAAATGGAATGGCAGCTGGGTTTGATGAACACTGGATGAATGTGCAAAGGGTTGAATCTAGCCAAGAACATGCATTTCTGACATCATCGAATCATATGGCTGCAAAGACCGCTCTTGTAACACAGGAGCAACCCCAGTCTTTGATTTCTTTTCTTGCGTTAGGGTATGATGGGGGATATCTGAGAGCAGGATAATAACCACGACATGATTTTATTAACCTTTGATTTGACTCCATTTATGCCAGCTAGTTATCTGAGGAATGAAGAGTTACTGGTGAAGATAAATCCTGTTACTCACTTTCGACGAACATACACTCAGCGAAAGGCGCCTTAGCCAGCATCCAACTAAGATAAGGGAACATTGCAACAAAAAGGAATACATCCGTTCTATCTTTCTTTTCATCGTAGTAAGAAGCTACAATCATTTGGGAGGAGCCAGCCAGGAAGGGCAAAAAAAGGAAACTCCGGTACAGGGAATCGAACCCTGGGCTCCGCGGTACTGATCTCTCAGGTTATGAGAGCGCGAAATGTTAGCCACTACACCATACCGGATGGCTTTAAGGCTGTTTGATGCCAAGGGAGCTGCAATTTGGTATGATGATTTGACCCTCCTTCTCCATCTCTTGGAGATATGACCTGATTCCTAGGGCTGAGGATACTGGATCTTCAAGGGCCAGTCATGTACATATGAGATATTATAAACAGCTCTTGTACGACCAATAAAGGAAAAATGGCCAATCACGCAATCACGCGTATCAAAAACTGCACACCAGCTGAGGCTTTCCGCACAAGGATGAGTCTATTCCGCCCTGGTCCCTGGCCATCGTGAGATGATATGCCAAATACGTCACAATGAACCACTTTTCAAAAGTTTGAAATTTATCTAGTTTTTCTAAACTACAAATCCTTCTGACCTGGTGACGAAAACAGTAACACCATGACAAGACCTTTGCCTCTGTAACATGAGACTGGGTCGAATGTCGTTGATAAACATGATCTGATGCTATCTCTAGCGACTACTAGCGGCGGGATTACCACCGCTCTGGGTCCAGATCTGATGTGGCCGGCAAATCTCGGAATTACACGACTCCATTGAGACACGGATCGCCCGGTGGGAGATGGAAGTCTCGCGATATGGGTCAGGCCATGATAATGCGGTCAAGGCCTCGGAGGAGCGTATAAATAGCACAAGGGTAACAGACCCAGGAGTCCAAACCATACTTCATAGTATTCTCTTACCCTTTGATATCGATTTCATCTGTCACAAATCAAAATGCCAAAATTCGTTCTCACAGGCGCAGACGGCAACCTTGGCCGAATCGCAGCTAGCTTCGCCTTGGAGATCGCCAAGCCTGATGATGAACTCGTTTTCACCACCTACAAAGAAGAGGCTATCCCCGCTGATCTTCGGAAATCATGGACCGACAAAGGCGCAAAAGTCGTCACCGCTACCTACGACGACATCGAAAGTCTCAAGGCAGTCTTTCAGGGTGCTGAAGCCGTCTCGCTAATTTCAACATGGCTTTTTGGTGAAGGTCGACGCCGACAAGCACAAACTGTCGTCGATGCTGCTAAAGCATGTGGTGTCAAGAGAGTCTGCTACACCTCCTTCGTCGGGGCTGGTATCGAGGCTGAGAATGAGGAGGATATTCCTTTCCTCCCTCGAGATCACCACTTTATCGAGAAGATTATCTATGCTTCTGGTTTGCAGTGGAATATCCAGCGCAACTATCTCTACGCAGATAACATTCCAACTCTCTTCGCACAGTCGTGGAAATTCTGCGGTGATCGCTGGTTAGTCAACACCCACGGCCAGGCCGGTGCATATGTCGCACGAGAAGACTGCGGCAACGTTCTAGCAGCTCTACTTCTCGGACGAGGAGAGCCGAATACTGTCTACGAAGTCACTGGTCCTGAGGCTGTCACCAATGAAGAAGTTTTCAAATGGATGTGCGAGCAAACTGGCTACAAGGGAGAGATTGTCGATATGCCTGACGAAGAACTCAAGACTTGGTGGTTGGATCACGGGTTGCCGACTGACTTCTTTGGTGACTTTTCAAAATTGCCCATGAAGCTTTGCATTGGTGATCTTTTATGCTGTGGTGAGATGGTTGCGAAGGGATTCATGGCGAAGACGACGGATAGCGTTGAAAAGTTGACGGGGAGGAAGCCCAAGCCGTATAAGGAGTCTCTGTTGCAGTATAAGGATTTGTTTCCCAGGGAATAAGTTGAGTTATGTTAGATCTATTTTTGATTAGATCTAGAGGTTCTCATAGATACTATACCTTTATCTGGCCGCTAAAGCTCCGTTAACATCAAGGACGGAGCACTTCGCATAGTATCCACATGCACGCTGGATTCTTAAATGTGTCTCGTGTTTGTATTTGGCAGATAGCCCAGATGCTTCTATAATATACAAGATCGCCAACCAACTAATTACATTAAGTGAGTTTTACTTCATAGTTTCTTCCACGGGATGGATACGAAACACACGGTTCCGTGATATCAATGGGAAGAAATTCAATCCCCAATGATTGGAACGGTAATTGCGACTTCTAGGAGCTCGCAGCCGTTGTTGACGCACCCGCACCGACTTGTGTCACAAAACTCGAAGATGGCACAGTCCGATGCAGTATCACAAGGGAAGAGGTCAGCAGGGACCCAGGCACGAGAAGTAGTGACAGGAGCCTCAGTGGTGGTTGGATCAGCGGTGAGAGTGATGAAAGACGTGATATCGGTGGTAAAGTCGAGGTTTTGGGTAGTCTCGAGAGTGGAGGTCAAGTCATCCTCTGTCACAAAAGTTGTCTCAATTGAAGTCTCGGATGTTGTAAATGTGGTCGTGGTTTCAAGAGTGGTAGTAAAGTCATCCTCTGTTATGAAAGATGTCTCGGCTGATGTGAATTTGGCTGTGGTTTCGAGGGTGGTTGTCTCGTCGGCAGTGATAGCGGATGTCTCAGTCTCGAATGAAGTTTGGAACGAGGTCTCAGCGGGAGTGGTTTCTTCAAGAGTGGTTGTCTCGTCAAGAGCGGTGGTGGATGTCTCAGTCTCGATAGAAGTTTGGAATGAGGTCTCAGCAGTTGTGAGTGTGGTATCTGTCCCATAGACGATTGTAGAGCTGGGTCTGGGACGGCATGCTCCAGCGTTGGCAGCGTGAAGGGAAGCAAGGGCAACGAAGCCAGCAAAGAGTCTAGATGAAACCATTGTAACGAACGGATTGTTAGAAACGAGTAGTAGGATGATTCCAATCGGTCAACCAATAACCCAGTACTTCTCTTCCAGATATATAGAGGTTAGTGCACAGACATTGTCTGTACAAAAACAAGGTGTTGGTTAGCTCTGAATGTCTAGCACCAAACTAAGCACAAACTATTGAATTTGGCGCTGCAGCTAACACTTTTATTTCTTGTTTCTTGTTGATCACGATAAATGGAAAAAGAAACAAGCATGTTTACCCCTGTGACGCTAAAATCAAAAGACGAATCAACGGCTGGGGCCTTGCATTAGCGGATTGGGGCTGACAGGAAATACAGATCGACATCGTCACTTTTGTTAGTCTCTTATCTTTGTGTTTTTCCCCTGATGTCCATGACGAAATACGGAAAAGATTCTCCTTTCTTCTTTAGCTGGATGTCTGGTTGGTATTGTCCTAAGACTGGTTATAACAAGTAAAGTATTATGAATTAAACATTATAGGCTTGGTGTATATGCTCTAATACGTCTAAATAAGTATCTATTCCAGAGACATCCTTCTTGCAGATCTAATCCTCGAGCCTTCTGGCTTCGTAAAATCACGCTTCCAAACTGGTGCACCCACAATTTCGAGGATATCAACCGCCCTGCGACCTTGCTTGTCTTTCAGATCCTGATCAACACCAGCCGCGACTAAAAGTCCAGCGATCTGATATAACTTGAACTCTTCCCCATCATCCATCTCTTCCCATTCTCTCTTTGCTCTTCCCAAAGCAATCTCGTTGGCAACATGATGTAAAGCAGTCCAACCTTGACGATCGGTTTGATTAACGGACGCACCAGAATCCAAAAGGGGCTGTATTATGTCTTTTGGGTCAACATCAGGCCAGCCCAGATGCATTGAGGAAATGGCTAGCATCAGTGGTGTTTTACCGCTTGGAAACGGCCCCAGGGCTTGGAAAGTGATTCCGTGAGTATGTAGGAACTGCAACACTCCATGTTTCCACCTCCTTAAACCTAGACTTTCATTATACGATGTGATACCGTCCGGAGACGCGCCTGCTCGAAGTAAAATGGTTACATGTTGCTCGAACCTGGACTCATCGTATGGATATGGTGTGGCGTCGTTAGAAAGATGTAGCAAAGCATGCGTGACTTCATCTCGCTTTGAGTTTTTGTGTGCCCAAATGTCATCGTCAGAACGACAGAGAAACCGAACCACGTCTAGACGATCGTTCGTGATCGCGGTACTGATAGGTCCTTCCAAGTCCCTGGGAGATCTTATCTTCGGGGCTCCAGCTCCTATCAGCAACTTGACAATATTCTTATCGCATCGGCTGATGGCAGTCTCTAGGGCAAAGATCGCATCAGGCCGCAAGCTAGAATGAGGGTGGCACTCCAGCAGAAGAGCCACGATATCCTTATGCCCTTCGATAACAGCTAGTTCTAGAGGGCTCATCGCCACAAGTTCTGCCGTGGCTAACAGTGGACAACCTCTCCGCGTACCTATCAGACGAGCCTCGCCCCTGGATTGTGTATGGAAGAAACCGTAGAGTGAAGACCGAATATTGGTTTGTCTCAAGTACCTCAATAAGCTTGTTGTATCGATAATCTTGCGAACAATTGGCGTTATGCCAAGCAGTGAAGCTAGTTGTAAAGCGTTGAGTTTATCTGCCGAGGTGACATCCTTCGGCTCTTCGCAAAGGATGATATCAGTGATCACTCCGAGTCCGTTGATGGTAGGAAAGTGGTGGCCGTTTTTGATTGTAGTCCACGGAGCCTTTATGTGTTCTTGTGCATCTCTGAGGTCGGAAAGGTACGTGAACCAGAGTCCTCGGTTGACATGACCCTGCGTCAAAAAAGACATTGCCCTTGATGCTAGTTTTTCATCTTGAAGCTTTTGGGGGCATTCTCTTAGATGTCGAAACCAGAACCGTGTCGCATAGGGGAGTACTAAATTGCATTTGTCGTCTGCTAATCCTTTCGACCTGGCAGGAAGTAACTCCTCCATCAGATCCAAACACCGAGACGCAACCTGCGCATGATCCTTTTCGGGAAATATTCGAAAGATTCCTGGACCAGACTTTTCGCCCGTGGCGTATCGAGTTAGGAAATTCTTGAGTGAGCGTTGAGATAACTGAACTGTCTCCACAGTCTCGTATCCAAGGCCAGACTTCCTGATCTCCGGCTTGATAACGAGGAAGGCTCTGCAGAACTTTATGCAGGTCTTGAGATTCTCAAGCCCAGTATCCGAGGCTGAGGCTTGATCACCCATCAAGATGTTCAGCTCTTCAAGAGAGAGAGGGTTGAATGCAAGCAATACCCAGTTGAGCAGTAGCTGTGTCCGTTCTCTGTATTCAAATGGGCATTCCTGTAGCGTTGCATGGTAAATTCTGTCGATACTATTGGTTAAGAACTTGAGGTACATCGGTATGTGAACTTGAGCTTCGTATTCAAGGTCGAGAATCACCAATCTCGCCCAGTGAAATGATTGGTTAGGTTTCGTGCCGAGGGCCTCCATAACCTGATTGTGAAGTTCTTGGGGCCAGCTCTTATCTTGTGCAATCCTCTTGACGTTCGTTTCTATATAGAGCTCGACGTCCTGGGTAATTTTCTCTTGTAATTCAGAATTCAGAGACAAGCTCGAAAAGCCGTCTTTGAACTTCATGGCTGGGGGTATCAAGAGAGAAGTGAGGAGTAGTTTGAAGTTCTGAGGGCTTGTTCGCATGGTCAACAAGTCAGAGAACCGATCTGATAGAACCTTAATCGATGATGTATCACACTCATCGATTCCATCGAGAATGCAAGTGATGTTGCCTGCCGATGGATCTCGGATCATTGCCACGAAAATCTGCCACATCGTTCCAAAAGAACCCCTTGCCATAACCACTCGCTCACTACCGTGGGCTTCAATTTTTTCCAGCGCGTGACATAAGAGTTCTGGTTTTAATCTGCCCAGTTGCCATATAAGTCCACGAAGAATGGTTGTTGCAGAGCTTTTGCAGATGTCGCCTTGGTTGCAGAAGAAGTATATGACTGTGTTGCCGGGCATGTATTTGTACAGTCGCTCTAATTGCTTGGCGAGATAGATGGCGAGCATGGTCTTGCCTGTACCTTCGCTTCCTTCGATGACAAGACCTTTACACTTGCTCGAACACAAGAGCCAGTAGCGGAACTGGGATTGTTGGGTAATCCAGGAGCAAGTTCCTTCAAGAATATTGCCCTTTACGAGTTCAAGTGATGACAAGCCTTGCCGTGGGTCTGTGACAAACAAATAGTGCAAAAGCTCTTTCTCGCGTTCGCTAATAGAGTTGGAATATTTCAGGCGAAGTGGAGAGGCGTTAGGCACTCTGGAGAGTGTTTTGAATCTTTCAAATCGTTAGCTCATCCAACTAGCAATTTTCTCTTGTTACTCACTCTGACTCTCGGAAAGCTGCAAGGCACATTTGTTCTCGTTCTAGATCTTTAAAAAGGCCGCTGGCTCCATTTCCATTCAGATCATCATATAAACCCCACAGCCCAGACTCATTCAGAACGACATCGCGGTCAATATTGTTCCAATCAAACTCAGCCAAGATGTCTCTTATAATCTCAGAGCAATGAAGTAACATTTGTTTCATAAATTCAAGCTCTTCTGGACTGTCATCGTCGTTAGTTGAAGGTTTCAGATGAACCTCTTTTGCTAGCTTCGATAAGACCTCCAGTTGTTTGACTCGTCCTAAAGCGGACTCATCATGAGAAACGAGTTTCTGGAAGCAATGGATAGCTTCGTCAGCGAATTCGGCGAGCCGAGAAGCGGCATCCGTTACGTCGGCTGCTGCGTTCATGGCGTCTTGACAGAAGTGAGATGTAGGGTGATGTTTTCGAAACCCAATTTCATACTCGTTCTGTCTTCAGAAGAAATAAAAAAGAAAGAAAAAGATGACGCTTGTGTAGGATCCACGAGACGTGTCGAGGAAGGCACGTCCTGGCGGCCTGTGTAAGTGCATTGAAGGCTTAGTCAGGTGGCTATTTTTATGTCAGTCTAGCCAATAGAAACGGCAGGATATTTACTAAGACACCTGGCGGGTACTTTGGTATTAGCTGCGCCACGTCTACCTGGACAAGGCGTTTTCACGCCAGCATTTACCAACAAGAGACGAAATAGAGAATAACTTCTGCCTAGACTTTCGACGTCATACTAGGTTCCCATATATATATCTGTGTCCCTTGCTCCCCATACTTGGATTCAATACGGGACAATCTTGACTAAAATAACCCACAGCCCCAGGTTACAAATGGATCATTGAATACGATGTCTCATCGTATTTCCTTTCTTAGAAATTCCTAGAATAGCACTGATACTTTTAAGGACGCTCTGTATACTGAAGGACATATTCGAATCACCTTCGAAACTTGGGATAGGTGTTTTAGAATTTCCGGATTATCTTACCCAACTCTCCAAGAACTTCAGTCACCATATGTCACTCAGACATTAACTTGTACTTGTAACATACTATTCTTTTCTGCGGCATAACCATATCCGTATCTCTCAATGGCTTGTGACGTCTTTTGATGTTTTACTGAATAGAAAATCATTATTGTAAAAAGGGTGTTCTCGCTCAGTGTTATGCATAGGAATAGGTGACATCAACACGATCCAAAATCACTGGAAATGCAAGGAGAGCACAGTTCCGATCTTCGGAACTTGAATTAAAAATTCCACAAGTCTTGTTGGTTGAGCCAACAGCCTCGCGTGACGTATATCCCAAATCTGCTGATGTTTAGTGGGGTGTTGAATCCTCCATCGATTGCACTCGGAATCATATTTCCATTCTGGAAATCAATTGGCAAACACACCCTCTACTACTGCAGGTCCTTATGAGTTCCGAAGTCCGGACACGTGGGAGGCTCTGCAGCGGGTTGAAGGAACTTGAACTCCAGACATCATCATCTTGCTTCTGGA
Organism: Fusarium sp. MBC 364; assembly: GCA_030777805.1. Lineage (NCBI taxonomy): Eukaryota > Fungi > Ascomycota > Sordariomycetes > Hypocreales > Nectriaceae > Fusarium > Fusarium sp. MBC 364. The sequence continues at coordinate 52,289 of JAPFSC010000241.1, read as the reverse complement.
TCTTTGCATGTACGTCTCTATGCGATTGCGACGCTGACAATCCATTTTGAAGGTATTTCTTCTTTCAAACCCATTTAATACAGCTCATGACGTCTAAATCACCAGTTTGGAGTCGTCGATATTGGTGCGGGTGAAGAGGATAATTGCTTTGCCTCTTGATGTACTGCACAAGAACGAAACTGTACAGCCGCCAGACGCCGACGGTAACGGGAGATGTTCCCCACACCATTTGGAGCAAATTGAGGTCAACAGATATGTCACCTTCTGCTTACAGGCAAAATTCTTACCAAAAAGCTCTTTGGGGGCGGAAGTCTGGTTGCGGCTCAGTGATGGAACTGAAACCCATCAAAGTCCGAATCAGCTCACTTCCCTGTGGGAAATATTCATGATCCCACTGCGGAGATTTGCAAGATAACTTTACGGTTGGAAGGAAACACGAGACCAAACCAACCAGGATGAAAAAAGGCTATTGACCCCACGGGGTCAGCTGGCTTTGCCGCATCTCCGCGGATAAAGGTACATTCAAGCGCGGCTCAACGTACAATTTACGTTTGGATTGTTCGCATTTCCGCTCCAAGTTTTAGAGTTTTGCTGATGTGATATGATCCGATTGATGTCAATTGACTCTTCGGTTGTGGCACCATAACAATATCAGAATGGGCTGATGGAGGATTTTGTGTTATAAGATGAAGCGAAGTCGCTTGTCTAGCGAGCATTGACTCATACAATTGAAATACATGTGAATTACCATATACCCCAGTCACTACAACCTAAATCAAGACAATCAACATGTTGTCATCAAGCAATATGTTGCGAACTCAAGTCCTCCGATCAGGGAGATCAGCCACCCGAAACACAGTACTTGTTGCACGCTCAGCATCAGCAACAATTCAGCCAAATCGTCGAACCTTTTCAACTACCCAAAGAACTCTTTGCGCAGGCTGTGCAAAGTCTGGGGCTCAGGCATGTCGTCGTCACAAGCCGAATAGTCGTGCTAGCGCCAGCAATATCACCACAAACTTCAATACCACCAGCCTGAGCAAGAATGCTGCATATGCAACAGCAGCAAGCCCAGCCATTCCTACTGAGCAATGGGCACAAGTTCTAGAGAATACTGGAGGAGGTAACTGCTCTTCACCTTTTGAAAAATAAAGCTAACGAATAAGCTGTTCAATACAAAAAGATACCAGTTCCTACACCAGCATCAGATGAAGTTCTCATCAACGTCAAGTACAGCGGAGTTTGTCACACAGACCTTCACGCCGTAAATGGAGACTGGCCAATTGCTCCCAAGATGCCTCTAGTGGGAGGCCATGAAGGTGCAGGTGTGGTAGTGGCAAGAGGAGAACTCGTGAAAGACGTTGAGATCGGCGACCATGTAGGTCTCAAGTGGCTTCATGGCTCGTGCATGAGCTGCGAACAATGTCGTCAGTCCAACGAATCGCTTTGTTCCCACGCTTCATTATCCGGTTACACAGTCGATGGCTCATTCCAGCAGTATGCTGTTGGCAAAGCAGCGCATGTAGCGCGTATTCCGAAGGACTGCGACCTCGCTGGCGTAGCGCCTATACTATGTGCTGGCCTAACTGTTTATAAAGCTCTCAAGTCTTCTGGTGTTCGCCCAGGACAGAGCGTGGTTATTGCAGGTGCAGGCGGGGGTCTTGGTGTTTTTGCGATCCAGTACGCCAAGGCTATGGGGTTGCGTGTAACGGCTCTCGACGGCGGCGAAGAGAAGCGCAAGGTCTGTACTGAACTTGGTGCTGATACTTTTGTCGATTTCAAAACTTCTACGGATATCGTAGGGGAGATCAAGAACGCTACTGGGGGCTTAGGATCTGACGGCGTTCTGCTTCTGGCGGCGAGTGAGAAGCCCTTCCAACAGGCGAGCCAGTATGTCAAGAGCAAGGGAACCATTGTTTGTGTGGGGTTGCCGGCCAATGCTTTTGTCAAGGCACCTGTGTTTGACACTGTTGTTCGGTAAGTCGAGGACTACATCTGTTGAAAACAAGCTAATAGTGGATGAAATAGGGAAATTAATATCAAAGGTAGTTATGTTGGTAATAGACAAGATACCGCCGAAGCCATCGAATTTTATAGACAAGGCCTTATCAAAGCGCCATATAAGTAAGTTGACCTATCACAAACACATTACAGATGACTGACTCTGTACTTCAGGATTGTCGGTCTCTCAGAGCTTCAGAAGATTTATGATATGATGATTGAAGGAAATATTGCTGGTCGCTATGTAGTAGACACCAGTAGATGATGTTACAATATTTATCATGAAGATAGCTAGTCATCATAACGTCAAAGAGAGCATATATCTATCGAGATGCTCACATATTCTTGAGGTTGGTGATCTGATGTTGGTACTGAAATGATGATCCTGTAAGCCTTCAATACTACAATAGCAAAGACATGTATTTCATGACACTGGGCTCTACCTCAGCTCTACCATATTATCATTGATGCTTACACATCTTTCACATCAGAAATCTTGAAACCTCCAGGGACCAGATTTTGGAAAACCTGATCAGGATCATACTTGGCCGCCGCATCCTTCATTTTCCTAATATTCTCAGCACCGTAACTACCAAGAGGATCCTGACTCTTGTCCGCATAGTTAAGATACGTCCACTCAAGGTTTCCTCCCTCAATAGTCGCTGCAAAATCTTTAACTTCCTGGATCCAAGCCTGCACCTTTGGCCTTGCAAAGGCTTCCTGTTCGGCGGTCCTGACCATTGTGACAGCAAGGAACAATATGCCGTTGTCTTTCTGGCGTTCGACGCCCATCACATTACCACCAGCCTCGGCACAGCGCTGACCGAAGAGAGCGGGCAGTGGTTGGAATAAGCATTGGGTAACGAAATTTCCATCAGGGATAAACTCTTTCAGTTCCTCGACGAGCTTGTCGTGTAGGTCTGAGGCTTTGGTGAGGATCCGGGTATCATTTTTGAAACAGCGTGTAAACCAAGTATCACTATATCAACGCGTTAGCACGGTCGAAATGTATCAAGAAGTGGGATGGCTTACTAGTAGTTAGCAGGAATATTATACTCAAAGGCCATTTCGGAGATAGTAGTGTTCTTGACACTATTAGTGATCTCAGGCAGAGCCAGCCACTTCTCATATGCTGCAGGCTTCTCAACACCTTCCATATTAGCATACAGGGTGGCGATACCGATGTCTTTGAGCTCGGGCATATGGCCAATGATAGTAACGAGGTTGCTATGGATGTCGTTGGGCACATTATCTGTGAACTCGGAGAGAGCGTTAATAGCCTGAGGAATGACTTGTTTGGGGAAGAGTGTCATGCCTCCCCATACGCGGTCAACCTTGATAGCTTTCATAGTGAAGTTTGTCACGATGCCAAAGTTGTTGGAGCCGCCTTTGAGAACTCGGAACAAGTCGATATTGGTGTTCTCGTCCGCAGTGACGATCTCACCACTCGCGAGAACAACTTGATACGACACAACGTTGTCACATCCGAAACCCTGTCGTGCTGTGAAGAAGGCATTGCCACCTCCGAGGAGTAGACCGGCAACACCAACGTTGCCTTCACGGCCTCCAGCAACAGCACGGCCATGCTTGCTCAATTGAGAGTAAACATCTCTCCATTTGCAACCTGGACCAATATCCACCGTCTCGGTAGAGGCGTCAAAAGAGACGTGGTTCAAATTAACAAGATCAACAGTGACTCCCCCTTCGATATTGTTCGAGCCAGCCCAGTTCGTATGACCACCACTGCGAATAGCGAACTTCTGACCAACAGCCACAAGAGTCTTGACGACAGCAGCGACTTCCTCAGGGGTTCGAGGCTGGACGATGCAAGTGGGCTCGATCTTGGCGCTGTTGGACCAGTAGGACTCTTGACGAGCTGTAAATTCGGCATCAGTTGGTACGAGGATACGAGCCTCAATACCAGCTGCGACGAGGCATTCGGCCTGGGGAGTTGACGTTGACGCTTGATGAGTAAGGAGAGTCATGTTTGAGAGACAATGTAAAAGGTGAGAGGGGTAAGATGCTCAATTCAGCAGCAATGCATACAGATAATGTCGTCTCGGTGCCGATATGAAATTTAGCTCTTCTTCCGTCTCGGGGTCTTGCTGTTCCCCGTGGGATCAAGACCCAGGACCCTGGAATTTTTGGTGATGATCTATTCGCCAATTGATCCTGCCTCTTGCAGGGCCAAGAGGTTGCATTTGTCGACCAACATGCATACAGCCCTTGCATGTTCTCTCACAACTTAACAGTTAGGTCTTCTCATTCCTTATTCCCTTCCAAAATAATCAGGAGTTCGATCTCATGAAGAGAGCAGTTGAGGTCTAGTTTCTGGAAGAATTCTCTTCTTCGATTGTTCCTCTGTTATCTAACGTATACTCTCCCTGAGAACTACCGAACTGTTCGCTCAAAGCTCGCTTATGCTTAGCGTCCTGTTGAATATTCCTTCTGCCAGGATCCGTAACATTGACTTTGTGATATCATATTTTCTGGTCTTGCCTTGTCCGGTAACCTTCTTCTCATTTGTTGTCACGCCGTATCGGTTCCTTGTCTCCCTCGCCTCGAGTCAACTGTATGAACCTAATGCCTCAACCCTGTGTCATCAAAAGTACTCGAGTACCACCATATCTCAGGATGTAGATCCTACTGCCAAGCACTTGACGAAACTTAAATCTATGAATGACTGAAGAATTCTTGCTTAATCCTGTGGGAAATGCTGGACTTCCATACATAGTAATACAAAAAAACCCCTGGGAGATTTGTCTATGCAAACGATAACCTATGCCGTTCCTCGTGAACTTCAACCAGTGCAGACTGCATCTTCTGTTCTATTCTTTCTTCAAGCTCGTGGGCTGGAAGTTACCATGGCTGCTGTCGTTGATGGCGTTCCAGTCGCAATCCCACCACCTGACGGTTACAAAGTAAACTTCGAAAACCCGCAGCGAAACAGTGTCACTGAAGCGTATTGGCTTTACGGTGTCGGCAATTTCCTGAGTCTCGCATTCATCTTGCAGAGAGTCTATGTGAAAGGCTTCCTACAACGGAAGTTCCGAATTGAAGATGGTCAGTCCAACATCCCTATCTTTTCGGCGGTCTGCTAATGTTGGTAGCCTGCTTAGGTATCGCCTATGTGCGTCTTTCCCGGAGAAAGGTTGGCATCCACTAATTGGTATGTCTAGGTATTCTCTGTGGTACTTCAAACACTGATCATACGTAAGTGTGAGATCCCCTCCTGTTACAATCACTACCTAATGACCAACACTACCTATGCAGGCGACTTCATCCGGGGCGTAATGGGAACCCATGGATGGGAGATGCCAATTACCAAGTTCGCCCTTTTTGCACGCGCTTTATACCTGCTCCCTATCCTTTATAACCCCGTCCAATGCGGTGCCAAACTCGCCCTTCTACTTGTCTACCGTCGTCTCGCGCCACTGAAGTGGTTCCAAATCCTTATTTGGATCACAGGATTCGTCGTAGTCGGCTCTTCAGTTGCGATAACATTCGTCACGATCTTTCCATGCCGACCGGTACGAGCGGGCTGGGATATCACTATTACTGATGCTGAGTGCATTGACAGACCTGCAGTGTATCAGGCTACTGCTATCCTGGGCGCTATTACTGATGCTATGGTCCTTGCGATCCCTATACCAGTGGTGATGTCCCTCAAGATCTCTTGGAGACAGAAGATTGGATTGCTGTGTTTCTTCTGTATTGGTGGGGTGTGCGTTCCCCTCCTATCCTGAGTCTGAGCAAGGAACAAGCTGACTGAGACCTAAACAGTACTGTTTTCACATCCATTATGAGACTTATCACATTGATCAACTCCATGGGTAATGAAGATCAATCTTGGGGCGGAGGACCCGTCCTGTTGTGGATGTAAGTATTGTCTGTCTTGGTAACCATGTCTAATTGCTTACCGTTACAGCTTTGCTGAGGCCAACCTCTCGATAATATGCGCTAGCCTGACAACATTCAAACCCTTCCTCAAACATATAGCTCCCCGAATACTAGGCACCTCGCGCATACGATCAGATAATGGCTTATCGGATCCAAATGCACCACCAACTATTGGCGCGATACCTACGAATGGAAGACTCCGACACGGTCATTACGAACGATTTGATGAAGATCCCATGTATCCATTACAAACTGTCTCTAAGGCTGAAGGCTCCAATATACGTATAGATAAGAGTGAAGGGGTGCACAACGTTATGCGCCGGAACTCGGGGCATAGTCAGGGCGATTCTGGTTCAGAAAAGGCAATTGTTCAGACTAGAACCACAACGGTCTCGTACTCATGATATACGATGAATGGCAATTGATTTATAGTCTTTTCCAGCGATAGACCGGGGGGCGGAAGGCAGTGTCCTGCGCCCAATACACGCCTCTACACAACTGCTAAGGCTTCTATAATACACCGATTGGCTAAGCACCTCACCTTGACAACTACTGTCGCGTGCTTCTACCACAATTAACTAAAGCCTGTTGCCCTCTCGTCAGAGTATCAGAAGAACCGACTGCCGAAAGCATAAGGCGAATTAATTTGGTCGCTTTATACGACATGTCTCAGACCAGCACTCAGTCTAATCTGGCCCAAGCCTTACAGGACAATTCTTCTATCGTCAATCCCCCTCTCCAATACTCATCTACTAAATGCAGTACCTATGTCATGTCTGGAACAGTGACGCAAGTGTATAGCGCAGTCGCTCATATGTCGGGCGTTCGGCGGCGCCGGGTATTGCATATTATTTCCGTTGAGCGACCAGTAGAAGCTGAAGAGCAAGAAAAACAAGCTTATGGAGTAAGCTTAAAACCCAAAGTGCATTAGGCTAGACCACACCCTCTTCTATAACCATCAATGGGGAGTGAGGGTCGTCACATTGCGTGATTGAACGACTCCATTTCGATCTGCAGTTGTAGGGATCGTCTTAGGATTTGATTACCATGGTTGAACCTTTTGAGCACGTCATGATCCATGACCAAGTCTCCGCAGTTGATTGATCGTCTCAGCTTTGATTTGCCATGGAACTCGACGCCTTAACGCCTCCTCATGCAGGCTCTCGGGGAGTTCGTGCAGTCGTTGCTGTACAGTAAATGCAGTTGCAGTCTACAAAAGTACTACCGTTCCTTCCCCTCCGCTACCTTGGAATTGACTCAATTAGACTTGGACTAGAGGTAGCATCGGGTAGGCAGGTACATCCGGCCACTCCTTCCCATGATGAGGTACTTTCGTGACTGCCGTTTCACTATATGTGATCGACTCCCATCAATCTCTTTTCTTGATTTCCTCTTCGTCTGCATCTTCTAGCACCATCCTACATATTTTATCCAATCCCCTGCGCATCTGCATCATTTCGCCCACGCAGTATCATTTTCAGAGTCGCCATGGAGTCTAAAACCTCCACCCTCGATGAAGCTGAACGCGCGCCAAGCTCAGGAACCACGAGTAGATCGCCTTGGCTCGCATCAGCTTTTGGAGGTTCCAGAGTCACTATTGGTCCCCGCGTCGAACCCCTCGCTGAGCACTTGGCATCCAACCTTCTCTCCGAAACAGACAGCACCTCAGCCGCAGACTTGCACGACAAGCAGGTCGCTTCCGAAGCGGGAAATGCCATCCAATACAGGACATGTTCTTGGCAAAAGACGGCAGGTCTTCTCTTTAGCGAGTACATTGTGCTCTCTATTATGAGCTTTCCCTGGTCCTACAGTCTTCTTGGCCTTGTCCCTGGATTGATTCTGACGGCTGTCGTCGCTGGTTTGGTCTTATATACGAGTCTTATTCTGTGGGAGTTCTGTCTGCGACACCCTGAGGTTCGCGATGTTTGCGATATTGGACAGATGATCTGGTGGAACGGGAAATGGGCTTGGTGGTGGACGGCAGCCATGTTCGTCCTCAACAATACCTTCATTCAAGCCCTCCACGTACTGGTTGGTGCGATCTACTTAAACACCATGACCGAGGCCGACAACATCAAAGGCTGCAGAACCGTTATCTTTGCCGTAGTGGTGACCGCCATCAGCTGGATCGGATCGCTTCCACGCACCTTTAGCATGCTGTCAAAGCTCGCCTTTGCGTCGACCGTGTTCACATTCACGTCGGTCATTCTAGCGACAGTCTTTGCGGGCGTTCAGGGTACACCTGCTGGTTACCCTAGCAAGGGAGAGCCAATTATCTCTATATGGACGCCAAGCAGTACCACTCTCGTCACGGGCATGTCGGCTTTCATGAACATGAGCTACACATTCATCGGCCAAACTACAATTCCTAGCTTTATCGCTGAGATGCGCGATCCCCGGTAAGTTGAAGTATCAATCGACAAACCTCACATGACTAACCATTCTGTAGGGACTTCCCTAAAGCGTTGTGGGCTTGCACTTGTGCCGAGATTGTTACCTTCAGCGTTGTCGGCGCTGTCATCTACGCTTACACAGGCGATCAGTACATGGTCACGCCAGCTTTTGGAGTTCTCGGTGATCTTTACAAGAAGGTCTCGTACTCCTTCATGATTCCTACGATCATTTTTGTGGGATGCCTTTACGCCAGCGTAACAGGCAGGTTCATCTTCTTTCGCATGTTCAAAGACTCCGTACATCTCACTTCTCACACCATCAAGGGTTGGGCATGGTGGGGTTTCATCCTATTTCTTAGCTGGGCTGCATCATTCCTTATCGCCGAGGTCATTCCTTTCTTCTCATCATGTAAGTCATTTCCCTCAGGCTTGGTTCTGAGCACTACTCACAAGCATTGCAGTGTTGTCGGTCATGTCATCCCTGTTCAACTGTTGGTTTGGCTTCATCTTTTGGGCGCTGGCCTACTTTCGCATGCGAAATGCTGATAAGAAAGTTGGAAGGAAAAGACAGCCTGTGCTAGACTACCTCTCTGTGGCTCTGAACGTCATCATCATGTTGACTGGCGTTCTGTACCTCACTTTGGGAACTTATGTCAGTGTTCAAGGTATTATAGACCAGTTTGAAGCTGGACAGGTGTCTGGCGTGTTCTCATGCAAGAGCAATGGTCTTTGAAGGGCTGGTTTGGCTATCACTTAGTATAATCATGGCGCTTTGTTTGTATGCAGTTTGGCCAGTATAGTTATTCAATAGAATATGAGAAGGGGGAAAGGGGTTCTGTATTATTCGGTCTTTAAACCTTACACACATACCCATCGGTCAGACCATTAGCAGCCACGGTAGGTTATCCACTTGTGATCTTGCAGATCCAAAAGCAAGTACGGTAAGCATAAGTTCGAGAGGTCAACATATCATTTGTGCGTATATGTCTGTATTTCACTAAAAGTTATGAGGAACTCCCACCCTCAGGTATCAATGTTCTTGTCGACCTATTGAGTAGGTAGAACAAGCGGCCGGGTCTCTATTCTTGGTGTTTCCAACGTGACAAGGGCATATGCAATCCACTTGCATACGAGTCATTTTCGTATTGATTTACCCAGTTACTGTAATACCAACCGCAAAATCGTTCATCCTTACATGCCAGGATAGAGATTTGTTTGCCGTATGCGGGTACGCATCTTGGTGATGGCGGGCGCCTCACACTGCGACTATGTATCACAGATGCTTACATTACAGTATGGGCGCATATGTTAGTCGATGAAAGCTTGCAGCGTATGTACAATAAGAGACTCGACAGGGTCTGTCAGGTTGAGTGGCTGAAACTAGGACGGGAGGAAATGCATGTCTCTGGTGGTACGGGAAGGGTAGACGTTTGCTGTCAATGCGACGGTTAATTCAACCTCCCACCAACAATAATTCACTAGGCATAGCCTATACCGTCCAATTGGAGACTCGTCAGCGACAAACAATAGTCTTGTATGACCGTTGTTGATTGCTGAAGACCCTGCATCTCGGTGAGCGTTATAACGAGTTGAGGCCAGCTTCTCCTATGCAGCTTGAGCAAACATTGAATGGTAATGTAACGTAAGCTTAATCCCCTGAATGATTGATCAGATACGAATCGGACTCGCACATATCGATCAATACAATAACGGGTGTCGGTGCAGGTTATGTCAAGTTTCGGTTGACGTGATTCGTTCGGAGATCTTGAATTGATCACGGCTAGGACATCCGACGGCCCCAGACATTAGCTCAAGCTTCAAAGATGGGGCAAAACGGGCTCTAACTGGAACTGTAACTAAACATCCGTCAATGAATCAGATCATTCATTTCATCGTCATAGAAGATATTCTTATTGATGTCTCCTTGAGTCATCAAACATGTAATAAGCGAATAGCCTACAGTAAAATGCCAAGTCCTGCAGCTCTACGCCCTTGAACTAGCAAACAGATTTCGTTAGAATAAGAGTCACTTGTAGATAGCGCCCAACCTAGTCCACCATGCAATGCAATGTAATGTCCTGTAATGGCAATTATTAACCAAGCCAACTCCATCGGCTACGCATCCCGGCACATAAATTCTTGCCATTCCCCTCCTCTTCCGCGGAACTGATCAACTCTTCTCTCTCAAGTCATACTCCATGTGAATTTACTTGCCATTGTAAAAATCTCGTTTTGTGATCATAGAAGGTTTTTGTTAGTTACCACATGACCTACAACGAACACAATGCAGAGGACAGCTGCCTAAAAAACCAGCACGGATCCTGCCCTGCGCAGGACGAGTCTATCAGTTTTAACCCTTCCCCTTCTCTGCGTGGAGATCCCGAAAAGTCTTCGGCCCCGGCAACGGCCCCGGAGCAGCAGCCCGGCCTCGAGTACGGAGCCATCGAATCCTCCTCCACCAGCGACAGCCCGACCGAGCATCACCATGAGCCCGATCTAGAGTTTCCTGAGGGCGGTCTCCAAGCATGGCTTGTAGTCTTTGGGTCCTTTTGCGGAATGTTTTCCGTCTACGGTCTCATTAATACTGCTGCTGTGTTTGAATCGTACTTTTCTGAGAATCAGCTCCGAGCCTATTCGTCTTCTCAGATTGGATGGATTTTTAGCCTGTACTTGTTTGTCGTATTTATCGTGGGCATTCAAGTCGGGCCTGTTTTTGACAAATATGGTCCAAGACTTATTGTTCTTACTGGTGGCTTACTTATATCTGCCAGTTTATTTATCCTCAGTGTTTCCGAAGGTGAGTCGTTCAGGTTCTTGCGACTTGTTGTAGCCTCTAACCATCGTGTACAGAGTTCTACCAAATTCTTCTATCATACTCAGTCGTTGGTGGTCTAGGAGGGGCCCTCCTCAACTCCCCCTCCTATGCATCCATCGCCCACTGGTTCGATGTCCGTCGCGGCCTTGCAACTGGTTGTGCCATGACCGCCGGATCAATCGGTGGTATCATCTTTCCAATTGTCCTACAGAAGCTACTCCCTACCATTGGGTTTGCATGGACAACCCGCATCCTCGGGTTCATCATCCTGGGTCTTACCGTCCCGGCTACTCTCTTTATGCGGTCGCGTCTCCCTCGGCAGAACAAAGTGACTTCTGTCTGGCCAGATCTTACCATCTTCAAAGACCTCAAGTTCACGTTCGCTGCGTTAGGGATCTTCTTTATGGAATGGGGTCTCTTCGTGCCGTTGACCTACATCGTATCTTATGCCGGTAGATACTCTGGTGACGCGAATAGCTCTTACACTCTGATCTCGATCCTCAATGCGGGTTCATTGCTCGGTCGTTTCCTCCCTGGCTTTCTAGCCGACAAGATCGGCCGCTTCAACGTCATTCTTCTTACCCTCGGGCTGTGCATCATCTCAGCTTTCGCCCTGTGGTTGCCCGCTGGTGATTCCCAGGGTATGATCATCGCCTTCGCCGTTGTCTTTGGTTTCGCCTCTGGCTCGAACCTTGGATTGACACCTGTTTGTGTCGGTCAACTCTGCGACCCGCGCGACTATGGACGCTTCATTTCCACGGCCTTCATGGTCGCTAGCTTCGGAACTCTCAGCAGTCTGCCTATTGCCGGTGCTCTTCTCGAGGCTGGAGGCAATGGCGATACAGGTTGGACAGCTCTTATCGTCTTCGATGGACTGTCGTATGTATTGGCACTTGCCTGTTTCCTCGCTGCGAGGGTAATGGCTGTTGGCTGGAACGTAAAGAGCGTCTACTAAGAGCGTTCTTTATTGAAGATGGGTGCGATGAACTGAAATGTCATGCGCGCGACATCTTTTGGATTCAGGGGTGCCGACGTGGTCGTAATTGGTCCGGTGATCAATTGTCCAATCGGTCATGCATGTCAGAACAGATGCATCAACTGACTTTTTCTGGGATGCTTCCTCGGAAGTGAACCAGGTATCATTACTTTCGCAACATTCGTTAAACACTTGTTTGGAATATTTGGTTGAATCAGGATGAGAGGGAGACAAATTGAAATAAAGATTGAGTAAGATAAGGAATACATTCTTTTGTCAATGGATAGAATTCACTCGTTTGTTAGATAGATCGGTAGATAGTTGGTAGGTAGTAGAATACTACATCACGCTCATTCATTCCCACGGGATCAGGTTGTCAATGTCCGCGAGTTTAATCGAAATTTCGTTTGACCTCCGCGAAATCCATCATTAGGACTTACAAGTCCGTAGGCAAAAGAGGGTCCAGAGCCCCCACGATGCCCAATGACGCACGTTCCCGTTAGTTATCGCTCTCACCGAGATCCCGCGATTAACCGTGTACCAAAACGCTCACCTCTCCACGGGCACTTGTGAGTGGCTATCAACAAACTTCAGACCGGATCATTGATGTTCCTTTCGGTACAGTGCCTCCGACACCACCCGTAGCGTCAAGGTCAAGCACCAAAAAACTGACACACTGCTAAGGTAAACTGACCTTGCAAAATGTGTGAGTCGACCCGTTCTGGTTTAGGCCGTTACATCCCGGCCACGGGATAATCTTGATACGAACAAGAACAAGCTCCTGTATCGACGTTTTTCCTTTCCAGCTCCTCCAGTCCAGTCCCAGTCCCCAGGAACAGACCCCCCAACCAATACAATATCCTCATATCTCTAAACGTTGCAAATTCAAAGCAGCGTTTTTTCTCCTTTTTTTCTCCCTCTCCTTCCATATCCTCGACATCATGCAGTCCGTTACCAGAGCCGCTCGCGCTTCTGCGCTGAAAAATGTTGGCCGCCGCGCCTACTCTTCATCGCAGTACGCCAAGACCATCAACAACCTCCGCATCAACAGCGACACCAAGGTCATCTACCAAGGATTCACTGGAAAGCAGGGAACGTGAGTATTGCGAAGACTCCAATTTACGTGCAGGAACAATTTAAACTGACAAATGACGTAGTTTCCACGCTGAGCAAGCTATCGAATACGGTACGGTCTTCCCGCTATATCGAACTCGACACACATCATGATATACATGTGACAGGGGTCAACGACAACATAAACTGACAATGGATTGAACAGGCACCAAGGTTGTCGGTGGAACAAACCCCAAGAAGGCTGGCCAGACTCACCTCGGCCTTCCTGTCTTCAAGAACGTCCAAGAAGCCGTCAAGGAGACTGGCGCTACCGCTACTGGTCTCTTCGTCCCGTACGTCTACTCAACCACACCCACATAACGAACAAAACACCCCTAACAATAATTTCAGTCCTCCTCTGGCCGCTGCCGGTATCGAGGAGGCCCTCGAGGCCGAGATTCCCCTCGTTGTCTGCATTACTGAGGGTATCCCCCAGCACGGTAGGTTTTTGAACATGTCGATCTCAGGCCAATTGTGAAGGTTTCTAACTCAGGGCCCACTTAGACATGGTTCGCATCACCGACATGCTCAAGACCCAAGACAAGACCCGTCTCGTCGGTCCCAACTGCCCCGGTATCATCGCCCCCGAACAGTGCAAGATTGGTATCATGCCTGGTTTCATCCACAAGCGCGGTCGCATTGGTATCGTCTCCCGTTCCGGTACTCTGACCTACGAGGCCGTCAACCAGACCACCCAGGCCGGTCTCGGTCAGTCTCTCGTCGTCGGTATTGGCGGTGACCCCTTCTCCGGTACCAACTTCATCGACTGCCTCAAGGTCTTCACCGAGGACCCCAACACCGATGGTATCATCATGATTGGTGAGATTGGTGGTTCCGCCGAGGAGGACGCCGCCGAGTTCCTCAAGCAGGCCAACACCGTCAACGGTGGTAAGCCCGTTGTCAGCTTCATCGCTGGTATCTCCGCTCCCCCTGGACGACGCATGGGTCACGCCGGTGCCATCGTCTCCGGTGGTAAGGGTGGTGCCGACACCAAGATCAAGGCCCTCGAGGACGCCGGTGTCATTGTCGAGCGCTCCCCCGCTGGTCTGGGCAAGGCTCTCTACAACGAGTTTGTCCGCCGCGATCTGCTATAATTTTATAACTAAATTACGTCTGCGTCTTTTAAAGGGGCTAAACCTTTTGGGAGACAAGGTCTGTATGAGATGAATTAGGGGAAGTAAGCGAGTCAGCAGAGCCCGGTACATAGATGTTGACCGAGACTCGCTCATGGAGGGCTATTTGCATCATATTGCATGATTTCTTCGTACGTACCTGATAGAGCAAGGATGGTCTGGCTCGCGCGCAGGCTAGATTGTGGAAAGGAGTATCAACCTTCCGCAGGCGAGTGCGTGCTATACCATAACCCTCAGCACGCAATGCGCCAAAATGTCACATTACACCATGAACTATCTAATGTCGAAAAGTGTTTCAAGCAACTTTGAATCAGGAGTCTGTCTGCGTGAGCATGTGGTCTGGTGCACGTGAAAATGCCGTAGTTGTCTCAGAAGATATGCATCCTGCACGTTGATCGAATCATAACGTCACATCATATTTGACTTCGAATTAGTTGCTATCATACGGCCACCATTCAAACCGATGGCCTTTGGAAATAATTCACAGCTCTTTCATCCTGGAGCCAGTCTATACTAAACAAATAAAGAGGAAACAAAAAGAAGCGAATCCGGAACGCAGTCTAACTCCCCGTACCATGCTAAAAGTTGTTTGTAGAAACACTATTCCTTCTCTTTGCACATCAAGTGGCGGTGAATTATTGCTCGCCAAGCAGTCGGGCAACAACATCGCCCATGTATGCCTCTTCCAGTTCGTAGTCCCTGCCTCCGTTGCGGTCTATGCCGAAAAACATGAAGGCCTCAACAACACTCTCAAGAGCGAAGCCCATGTTGACAAATCTTTCCACGAGGTCCTTGTTGTATCCCTGATAACTGCATTTGAGATTAGTCATAGCCAGTTTCCGTTCATATCGGGTACATACCGAGCGTTATCATTTTTGGGAGGGGCGGGAGTGCCTTCTTGACGGTACTGACTCAAATCAACCTCTTTTCGTGGGGCTCCGGCGTATTTGACTGCCCACTCGTGGGCCATGACAGCGAACCGTTCGGGACTCTCCAGCATCATCTTTGCAACCTCTGCATCTTGAGGGTCCTTGGGGTTGGGGCATTCGAGGAGCATACGGAGGGAGAGGAGGGCGGTCTTGATAGTCTGGACGGGAGACCAGTTGGAGCTAAGTGTGTCAAGGCAGATAGCACCCTAGAGAAAGCTCAGTCAGTAACTGCTTGTCGGCGATTGCTTCCTCGACCAAGGTTCTGTCTCTGGTTTGTCCAGTCTTGATTTCCTTCCAAAACATAGGATGGATCCCTTGTTTCCATTCCAGCCCATCCGATCTTGCAACTTACAGTCTGACTGCTGACATTAGGGTGCCAAATCTTTGTATCGAACTTCATCACCGGTGCCTTGAAGGGGTATTGATCAGGAATCTGAATGTCGATCGTGTAGGTTCCCCCAGAGTAAGGCGTATCGGGAGGAGCGGGAAAGGTGCCCTTCAGATGTCTCATGGATCCTTCGGAGGCGGGAGCAGCAATAATACCCGAGCTGTCATGATCCTGTTGGATGTCGGCAAGCTCCTTCATGATACGGCGATCTCTTGACATGATGTCGGTTGTGGAAGTGTGAGATACCAAACAATGATATTTGGAACTGTATCAGGTTGAAGCGAGAAGAAAAGATGTCGCCTTTTGGCGTAAGCTTTTGACTGCAGCTGATCGTGTGCAAAGGGCGGGTTGGGTTCCGTTGGCGTTGGCGATGGAAGGAGGGGTCCTTGATTTTTGTCAGGCTGTGGCGTAGCGTTCTCAGCCGACGTCACTCCACTGAAAGTTAGCGTCCTGCGGGGGGTGGTAGCAGTCGGGTCGTTCAAAAATAGACCAAGGACAAGAAGGGAATGAATGAATGGATCACCACCTCACCTTTTGGTATGTCTAAGTCGAGGAACAGTGAGTTTCTATGCTTTTCTCTCTTGACAGTGAAGTTGAATCAGAAACACAGAGGGAAAGCATGCTACATGCATAGATCATATCATATATACGCTCACATAATATTTACAAGCCTTCTTTCAGGCAGTCAACCAGGCTCTTACGCAAAAAAAGTGACATGGCCACACCCCTGTCTACTACCTAAGTTCTATAAAGATGCTTATTCGCCTGGTCTGTTTGGCCACGGCTCAGAAGCAAAGACATTTCGTACGCCTCAACTGAAAATGAAGCTTCGGTCGCCTTACAGAAAAGGATTTGAATTTGAACATTCTACCAACGTCTTTCGCATTCTCGTATCCTCTTGAATTGACTATCAAGGTGCATTGGGCGTCTATAGTAGGTAGATTTCCAAACCTGGCATGATATTCAAGTTCCTGTTCCGGGACTAAATGAAACATGTTGCACAAATACAGTGATATGCCATTTATAAAAGCACTTCACGAGCTGATTCTATACAAAAATGTAGTTCTCTTCAGTGTTTGTTATTAGCTGGATGCCAAAGAGAAAGGCTGCAACAGCTAGAATAAAGAATCGGGTGGGACAAACAGAACGATGTCTATTTCTCAAAACAAAAGACATCAAAACACGAATAAAATTACAAAATACAGCAATATTGCTCGATTCATTTATATCAACAAGAACTTACTCAATTAGTTATAAATCAGATTGCAGGTTATCGCCTTCGTCGGGAGGTGCACGTGACTGGCTAGCTCTAACACGTGACTAGGCTGGAGCTGCTGTCGTGTTTCCCTGGCGCCTGGTGGTCGCTTTCATCATCACTAAGCTCTGGAGCCTCGACCTCGACCTCTCCTCCACACCAAAACACATCCACCATCACAGCTCTCTTTCACGTAGAGGGGTTTCGACACACGAATTATCGATATAGAATAAAATCAGCTCTAGGAGCTTGATTTGACAGGATGGTAAGTTTTATATTGCCGCCATGACACTGTGCAAGTACTGAAGTTATCTAGGGTCAAGGACAATCCGGTATGGGAGAAGGGGGACGTGATGACAAGGACAAGAAGGCAAGCAATTCGCATTCAACTTCCGGATAACTCTTCTAACAACCTGATAGAAGGATAAGCCCAAGTACGAGCCCCCGCCAAGGCCTACAACGCGAGTTGGCCGCAAGAAGAGAAAGGCCGGTGGCACCAGCGCCGCTCAGAAGCTTCCCGCCGTTTATCCTACCAGCCGATGCAAGCTCCGACTCTTGCGAATGCAGCGAATCCACGATCATCTTTTGCTCGAGGAGGAATATGTAGAGAACCAGGAGCGTCTACGCAAAGCTAAGGCAGCCAAGGAAGGTCAAACTGCTGGCGCAGGCGCTGACGCCGACGTCGACCGACTTGCCGATGAGCGTGGTCGTGTTGATGACATGCGAGGAAGCCCCATGGGTGTCGGAACTCTGGAGGAGCTCATTGATGACGACCATGCTATCGTCAGTAGCACCACCGGCCCTGAGTACTACGTCAGCATCATGAGCTTTGTCGACAAGGACCTGTTGGAACCCGGTGCCAGTGTGCTACTACATCATAAGAGTGTTAGCATTGTTGGTGTTTTGACAGACGACGCCGACCCTATCGTCAGTGTGATGAAACTCGACAAGGCGCCGACAGAGTCATATGCCGATATTGGTGGTTTGGAACAACAGATCCAGGAAGTCAGAGAGTCAGTGGAGTTGCCACTGCTTCACCCCGAGCTTTACGAGGAGATGGGTATCAAGCCCCCGAAGGGTGTCATTCTCTATGGTGCACCTGGTACCGGAAAGACGCTACTGGCCAAGGCTGTTGCCAATCAAACATCTGCTACTTTCCTGCGTATCGTGGGTAGTGAGCTTATTCAGAAGTATCTCGGTGACGGACCTCGACTTGTTCGACAGCTTTTCCAGGTATGCGACTTTCATCGAAGAATTCGACCTTTGCTAACATTGTTAGGTTGCTGGCGAGAACGCACCCTCTATTGTCTTTATTGACGAAATCGATGCCATTGGTACAAAGCGTTACGATTCGACATCAGGTGGTGAGAGAGAAGTCCAGCGAACTATGCTGGAGCTTCTCAACCAGCTGGACGGTTTCGATGATCGTGGTGACGTCAAGGTCATCATGGCCACCAACAAGATCGATACTCTGGATCCCGCTCTGATTCGACCTGGACGTATCGACCGAAAGATTCTGTTCGAGAACCCCGATCAGAACACCAAGCGCAAGATTTTCACTCTCCACACTTCCAAGATGAACCTTAACGACGACGTCGATTTGGAAGAGTTCATCTCTCAGAAGGACGACCTTTCAGGTGCCGACATCAAGGCCATTTGCTCCGAGGCTGGTCTTTTGGCCCTTCGAGAGCGAAGAATGCGGGTGCAGATGGCGGACTTCCGATCAGCGCGTGAAAGAGTGCTCCGTACAAAGCAGGAGGGTGAGCCAGAGGGTCTGTATTTGTAATGTACCAGCGCGTTTGGGACATAGATGGGTCTCGGTCATTTAATGAGGAATAGAGGTTGAACAACAGCGAATTCTGGTGCAAGTTATTATGATAGGCATTAATTCTAGGTCGGCAATTGCCCTAGGACTCGATGTAAAGTGTATTGATCGTGTTGCAGCGTCGCATCTTTGACATGAACCCTTGGTTTGAGTGTCCCTGACTCGGCGGTACCAAGATTCTATTACCCTGGTGAATAAACACAGAACTCCTGCCCTCACATAAGAAAAATATTACTCTCCTTGATACCGTCCATAACCTATACACGGATCCCAAAGCGCAGACATATCGTGAGGATCCCAATCAGCCCCGATGCTAAGTTGCCAGGAGGTGTAGGCGTAAAACTAATTGCCGTTCTCCTTCTTCACAACCTCTCCGTTCTGCACATTGACAGAAGAAAGGTTGTACAGCCATCGCGCAACGACGAAGCTGCCAACTGCCCAGCCCCAGACAAGTACTGCAATAGACGAGGTGACAAGCAGCGCGGGGACGAGAACCAAGAGTGCGACACCGATCCAGAATAAGGCAAAGATGATGGCGGAGCCAAGGGCGAAAAGAACAGTTGACAGAGAAAAGATCACAAAGATGAGAAGAGGCAGGAATGAAAGTAGAAGCTGTGACACAATGAAAGACTGTTGTGGTTAGCTGAGTTGAGAGTGAAGGAAGCGAAGAGACCTACAAAGAGAATAGGTCGCGAGGAAGCAAAGGACATAGTATTATCATAAGCTTTCTGTCGTGAACTAGGAGGGACGACCCGATCGACAGAGTTACGCGCATAGTTGATGAAACCGGATGCTGCTTTCTCGTCTTGCGACTGCGTCCACGAGTCTGTTGCGCTTGGGGCCATTGTTGCTTCTCTAACTTCAATTGGCGTTAAGGAGTGTGATCGATAATCGATGAAGAATTGATCTATAGCACAATTCTCGAAGATGCTAAGGGAAGATGATGTTGACAGTAAGGTACCTAATAAGAAGGTAAGCTTGACCGGGGATGACGTGGGGGATGTGCTGGTGCATACGTTGCTCCACGGCAAGTACAGTAGATCCCTCCCGGAGGGTTTCAGGCCAATCAGGTAATACAGATGCTTCTCCTCCCTTGTTTACACCATTCCAGCTTGACGAGTAGACTTTGAAGAGGAGAACATCTGCATTAAATGACATGTGATATTTGAGAGATACTTATATATGCAGGATAAGTACCATGCTGTTCCATTCACCTACTTCCATCGAATCAATCGTCTGTGTATGACACAGAGACATAGAAGCCGATTCACAACAGGGTGAAGATGATGGCGGAGCCAAGGGCGAAATGAAAAGTTGACAGAGATAGTATCAAGATGAGAAGAGGCAGGAATGATTGACGACCAGCGAATTAGAGCGGGCGACAGCGCCGTCAAAGCTTCGTTATCAAGTCTTGCCCTGTGAAGCTTTGAGCTCAATTTGCTCACGATCAGCCATCCAATGACGGTTGAGAATTCCTAATCCAGACTAACAATTACGACCATCAAGTTAAAAGCGTTGGTTTCGTGGTCTAACGGTTATGACTGCGGATTCTGATTCCGCCAGCGAGGGTTCGACTCCCTCCGAGACCTTTCTTTTTGCGCTTCTATCATACGCTCTAGAGTCGTCTGTCAAGCACACCCTGAGTAGTGTGCGCATCACCAACTGGATGTATCCTCGTTTGTTCCTTGTGCTTTTACCGTCCTCAATTAGCCTATGTTTTAAACTTGTTTAAGAAAGAAGAGATAAGTGGACAGAAGTAGAGTTAGTGAAAGAACGGTATACTGGATAGCATGCAGTACCATCGCTTCCTGTCCGTTGATCAGGGATTAACTGTCAACTTAAGAGACGAAGAGAATTGGATATTCTTTGCAAATATAAGTAAGCCAAGACTTAGTTGGGCTTCTCTTTCTATTACTTTAAAGCTTAGGGTATAACTCTGCTACCATACAGAATGCATTCTTAGTTCAGAGCATTGCTATAAGCTTCAGGCCGTTATGTCCGCCAAACGGTCAACCTTCAACGTTTTCAAGGAAGAAGTTCATCATTCATCCGCAAAAAGAGAGCCAGCATCTAGAGAGAATAACGGCAAAAGAGAAACTCCGGTACAGGGAATCGAACCCTGGGCTCCGCGGAACTGATCTCTCAAGTTATGAGAGCGCGAAATGTTAGCCACTACACCATACCGGATGGCTTTTAGGCTGTTTGATGCCGAGGGAGGCTGCAATTTGGTACTATGATTTGTTACAGGTTGCAAAGATTTCGCCAACCATGTACAGCGCCGGGCAAACTCCTCATCACATACCTCACTCCTCCATCAACATCAGTCACTTTTCACGTTTGGTCTTGTTACAGGGACACACTTTGTTACCCTCCGTCTATAGTAATGTACACGTCCCGTTCCATAGCTGATTTGCCTTGTTATCTTTGGGCATTTTCACTTCCAACTCCACCTATTGACGGTCCATCGCCATGACTAGACAAAGAAAATCCTAACGTAGCAAATAAACGAATAACTCCCTTGATGACCCACGAGCCTATGAGGCTCCAAGTTACGCATCTATTAGACACCGCTCACTCTCTATTCCATCATTCCATCATGCCGTCGGCGATTGCCAGCCTTTGCTTGGCCGTCTTGGCTCTCTTGGTTCCTTTACGACCCTTCTTCCCTTTACTGTCACTGTCGGCAGGGGTTGCGGCAGTAGCTGGAGTGGCAGTACCAGAAACACCCTTTGAACCATCATCGAAATTACCCTCGCCTAAATACTGTTAGTTTGAAGAAATAAAACCGAAACTTGCGTTGCTCACCTTCATGGTACATCTCATCCAAACTGGCCGTGTTCTCGGCCTTGCGTCGCTTGCCACTCTTCTTCTTTTGCTGCTTCTCTAACTCGCCCGACTCAAGAAGTTCCTTCTCGCGACGTTCGATCATCTCAGCCTGCTCATCATCGGCCAACCACATAGCGATATCGCGGTTGCGGTTCTCAGGAGCGCGGCGACCAGAGAAGTCCACGCTTGCACCACCACCTTGGATGACAACACGTTGGACCTCTTCCTTCTGCATGGCACGCTTTCGGATACGCTCTTCGATTGTGCCACGGGTGATGAGACGATACACCGTGACTTGTCTGGTCTGTCCCAGACGATGAGCTCGGTCCATGGCCTGAGAGTCAATGGTAGGATTCCAATCGGAATCGTAGAAGATGACAGTGTCAGCGGACGTGAGGTTGATACCAAGACCACCAGCGCGGGTAGATAGAAGGAAGATGAAGATTTCTGGACGAGTCTGGAAGTCATGCACAGTGTCTCGTCGATCTTCAAGCTTGGTCGAACCATCCAGTCGGCAGTACTTGTAGTTACGGTATGTCAAGTACTCTTCCATCATATCAATCATGCGAGTCATCTGGAAGTACAAAAGCACACGATGACCTTCACTCTTGAGCTTGAACAATAACTCGTCAAGCTTGGCCAGCTTGCCACTGTCAGTGACAAAGCGCTGCATAGAAGGAACACTGATGCTAGTGAAGCCCTTCTTCTCATGATCAGGCTTAGGGATCATCTCGCGAGTGGGCCACATCTCCAGAGGAAGCTTCTTCTCGACCAATGCCTTCTCTTCAAAGACCGTAGGGCCGTAGAGAATCTTGCGGATTGGTGCATTGAACAAAACTTCACTGCGCTCGAACTCGGTTCCCCAACTACGGCAAGATACCTCAATAGGAGGTGCGGAAGCCCGAGGTCTGCCAGCAGGCTCCAAACGACCGAGTCCGGATTCGTTGTAGTCTCCCTTAGCAACATTCATCAGTCGGCTCAGAATACCCTCTCCGGTAATTTCCGCCACAGGCTTTCGGTTCCGTCGAGCGCGAATCTGGAACAGAGCATGAGCGGGAGTAAAGTTTGCATCCTCAGTATCGCTGTAGGCGACATTCATGTATCCAAGCCTGTCGCGTTTTTGAAGCTCCTTGGCGGCTCGGACGATCAAGCTTTGATGGGTGGCCTGGTAAGCCTCGTTAGGAGATGTGTCCGCGAACCTGAGCCAAGAGAATGCCTTTGACCCGTCGCTGCTGTCTCGAATGTTGTCTGGACTCCAGATGTTCATCAAGTGGTTCAATGTTCGGTTCTTCCAGCCTGCGACCTGGCTATCTGGGCCGGCCTTATGGATTCGACCTCCGTTTCTCCAAACAAGGCGGGGAAGATCGTATTCGATCAAGTTTCTGCTTGAGTAACCGACGGCGACTTCATTGCCCTCGCGAACGAATGATGCGGTTTCCGCAAAGTAGGCGCAAGCGAATGGAGAGTTGACCTCGGCGCGTTCGAACAGATCAGGGTGATTACAGACCTTTCGGAACTGCATAACCAAGTTCATGAGCGTACCAGAGTCTTGGTCGTCTCCCATTGTTGCCTTTTCGACGAGGTCCATAATGTTGATCTGGTTTCGCAGATTGCTGTAGTATGCACGCTGCCTGTAAGTAAGATCACAGAAAATATCGAGCTCGATCTTGTCACCAAGTTCCTTCTGCACATGCTTCTTGACACGTCGGAGCATGAAGGGCTTGAGAATCATGTGCAGACGCTTGAGCTGATCTTCGTTGAGCTTGGTATTACTTTGGGCGTGTGACTCAATATCCTTTGAGAACCATTCGCTGAATTCGTCGTGTGAATCGAATAGTGACGGCATGATGAAATGAAGCAGCGCCCAAAGTTCCTGCATGTTATTCTGAATGGGCGTTCCGGTAAGAAGCAATCTGTTTCGGCAGTGGAAGTTGAGCAATGCCTTCCATCGCGAACTTTGTGAACTCTTGATGGCCTGGGCTTCATCCAGAATCATGTACTGCCATCTCATCTTCTGGAAATATGCCACATCAGAGACAACCAACTGATACGAGGTAACACAGACGTGGAAAGGCGCGTCCTTTCGGTAAGTCGTGTGCTTACGATCCCAGAACTTTCGAAGAACCTTTCGGTCGCTTCCACTTCCCCAGTATGGAAGGATCTTGAATTCGGGAACAAACTTGGCGATTTCCTGCTGCCAATTGTGCAGAGTCGAAGCAGGGGCGACGACGAGGAAAGGTCCCCAGATGTCGTGCTTCTCTGCAAGATAAGCCATAACGGAAATGGACTGGACAGTCTTTCCGAGACCCATTTCGTCTGCCAGAATACCGTTGATACCCTGCTCGTACAAGTTGACAAGCCAGTTGAGACCCTTGAGCTGGTACTCCTTGAGTTGGGCGTTGATAAGCTTGGGCTGCTCAATCTCAACATCGCCGAGACCTGTAGGGTTCTGGAAGTTCATCTCGCCTTCATCATCCATGTCTAGACCTTGGTTGTTGAAGTCGCGGGCCTTCTTTTGAGCCTCGGCAATGGCATTCTGAGCGTTGGCCATGGCGGCAGCACGGAGAGCCTCGTCGCTACCTTCCTCGAAATCGAGATTCTCAAAATTGGTGACCTTACCGACAGGACCAGTAGGCTCGTCAATGTCAAGCATCTGCTGATCAATTTGGTGGGCATCCTTGGCAACTTCGGGGTTGTCCGTGCTTCGTTCCACCTCATCAGTCTTGATCTTCTTGCCGATAAAGTGAGAGTAAAGCTCGGTCTGAGAGATAAGGAAGTTAAGCTTTCTCTTTTGACGAGCGGCTTCGCGGTCGGCTTCTTCTTTGCGAGCGTTTTCGATCTCCTGCTTTTCAGCAGCCTTGCGCAGATCTCGTTCCTCTCGCTCGTTGCGCTTCCAGAAGCTCATCATATCACGCATAACACGTTTCGCACGAGCTTGAAGATCCTTGGTGCCCTTGTTTGTTCGCAGCTGCCATCTTTTGGCTTCTTTCGATGCCAAAATAGCCGTCTTCTTGAGGTTAGAGGCCTTAGTAGCATAAGAATCGACAGCAAGCTTGAAGGTTTTGTTGACATCTTTCCGGGCCATGTCGCGCCAAATCTGGTCATAAATCTGGTTGTAACCCTTGGACATGAATCTTTTCTCGTTATCGGGGATGTCATCGACCTTCTCCTTGTCCTTGTCTTTGTCTTTACTCTTCTTGGTCTTCTTCTCGACAGGCTCTTCATCGGTCTTGTCGCCCTCGTCCTTATCCTTTTCGGCATCGGCAGAGACGTCCTTCTTGGATTTCTTGATCTTGATGCGAACCCGGTTCTCCTCTTTGGTCGGCAGCTCTTCTCCAGCATCCAGCGCGGCCTGTGCGGCTTCGGCGGAGTCCTTCTCGGCCTGCTTTTGCTCCTTTGACTTCTTGAGACGAGGTCCACTGCGGCCCTTAGCCTTGCGCTTACCGGATGGAGTTCCTGCTTCTCCAGATTCGACGTCAGAAGCCTGGAATGAAGACATGGTACCACCCTCCAAGTTAATCTCAAGATTTCGGGCGGGTCCCTTGATACCCTTCTGCAGGATGAGCTTCGTTTGCTGTGCCTTCTTGCTAGCGCGCTCGGCATCCCGAAGATGCTTTTGGCGCTCTGTCTCGTCTTCAGCGGCTTCAGCACGAGCAAGAGCTGCTTGCTTCTGCTCCATGGTAACTGCCATAGACTTCTCACGACGTCGCTTGCGTTGCATATCCTTCTTCCGTTCCTTTTCAGCATAGACTTCTTGTTCGCGTACTTCGTGGAGTGCTTCATCGTAGAAAACGTCGTCGTATCGTCGCTTGCCAAGTTCAGCATGAAGCATCAATTTCTTACTGACGGCGGTCGCAAATGCATCGCGTCGAGAAAGACCATGTTCAACGTCGAGCTCGTTCATCACGCGTCGTCGCTTCTGGGCTCGTTCCTTATACTGTTGTTCGTCGAACTCGTTGGCATCCAAGTTTGCGGCCTTGTTCTCGATCTGTGTCTCGGCATTCTGGATCTTCTTCTCCATCTCTGGCGACCAAGTCTTTGGTTTCGGTTGGCCATTAGCCTGTCGCTTAGCCGGCAGACGAGGCGTTGGTGATTCCTTCTTGACTGATAACCTACGACCATTCTTGGGCGTTGCAGCATCTCGTATATCAGAAGCGCGACCTTTGGTTGACTTGCGACCTCCCCGTTTCTTAGCAGGCTCCTTCTCCTTTTCTCTGCTAGGAATGGGTTCAGGTTCTGTCTCGACATCTTTCTCGACTTCGGTGTCGTGATCGGGTTCGGGCTCTAATGAACGTTTTGTCTGCTTGGGTTCCCGTGAATCGCGTCTCATTTCCCGATCACGTCTAGGCTCTCGTTCCAGTTTAATTTCTGGTTCTCGGGAAACAACGGGAGAAGGTTCTTTGGGCTTTGATGCAGGCTCGGAGCTAGACAGGATGCTATCAAACGACATAGGGTTCGCTCTTGACGTCTTTGGTGATGTTAGTATAAAAAAGCATTTGTGTATTCCTGGTTACTTACCATTGATGAAGGCGCGGGCTTGGGAGGTGACGGAGCCGCGAGATCCGACTTGAAGGGCGGCATCGCATTGCCATTAGTTGTTGAGTTCATGTTGGCTGTGGTACCATGTCTCACACTCGGAGAAGCCAGGAGAGGTTGTTGCCCCGGAGGGCTGAGCGATCCAGCTGGAGGATTCTGATGCGAGTGTGATAAAGGGCTACGCGGGCGAGTGTATGATGATGGGCCTCGAGGAGATGTATAAGACCCGTTGTAATATGGAGTCTGTTGATCGTTTGTTTGCGAATAACTGTACGGATCGCGGGTCTGTTGTGTGAAAAAGAGAAAAGTTAGCTCCACGTCAGCAAGCTTTTGTGGTTATGGCGTTTCTGACTCCGGATTGGAAGGAGCAGATTATACGACAGAGTTAAGGAGTGTGATGATGAAATTAAAAAGGTGATGTGATGGTTGCAGCCAAAGGAAATTAAGCTCGACAAGAGTGAAGAAATAAAACAAGCATTGATGGCCTGTGTGTGATGGCGAAAGATCTCGATGATCAAGAAAGAATTGAAGGTTGATAGGAAAGAGGAAAATCAAAGGCCAGCGAGTGCAATCAATCTAATCAAATCGAGTCTGGGCGAAACGAGAGTCAAAGACAAAAAAGAAGTGGATTTGCCCCCCTTACCTTCGGAGTGCCAGCCGGGGGCGCGTTGGCGTTGGCGTTGTGCCAGGAGGCTCCAGGCGTCGCCGCGTCAGAAATTCGACGTTCCTTTGTTGTATCAGTTGTAGGGTCGTAAAAACCTCGCGATGCAGGTTTGGGATCACGAGGTATATAAATATCCGTATTCGATGAGGGAGGATAGTACGCAGCAGGAGGATGCAGCGGCGACACAGGCGGAGGACCAGAAGCTTGATGTTGATGAACTGGTACTCCAGATTGGTGGTGATGCTGATGAAGTCCAGCAGCCGATGATCCAGGCGATGAAGACGAGTTTAAGCCTACAGGAGGTGGCAGAGAAGGAGCGACGGGGCCGCCGGGTGCGCCTGTGGACGATGACATGTAGGGATTGGGCAACGCTGGACGAGGCGGGGATTGAAGGGAATGGTTGGCAGCTGGAGTGCTGGTGTTGTGGTGACTATGATTATGATTATGGCCGTTGGGAGAAGAGAAGGGAGGTGGGCGATATTCGCTTTTGGGTGAGCGCAGGCTAAAGGTGGAGTGCTGATGCGCATTCGCGCCGCCTACATTCGATGAGGCTGTCGCCGTTTCTCCAGCTGCAGGTCCCGAAGCTAAATCGCCGTCGCGACGGTGGTGATGATGGTGATGGTGGTGACGATGGTGGTGATGCGGACGAGAGTCTCGTTCATCATCGCCCCCATCGTCCCCTCTACGCGGTGGCCGCTGCACCGAGGAGTTGTAGCCGTTCTGATCCATGGTGATTGATGGTCTAGCGCCTGGTTACCAGAACAGAACAATGCTAAACACCCAAGAGAGCAGGGAATATGTTATAGTCGAGCGGCCGGTGGTAATCAGATTTGAGAACCCATGTGCTCGACAAGGCAATGTTGCGACGATTGAGGGGGGTGGATTCGATGTGCGAGGGTTATGTTTCCGTGACAAAGATGCGCAGTCGATCGGCCAGAGATTCGCGATGCGCACGCGAGGCTTTGTGTAATCTGACTGTATGCGATGCGATGCGATTCGCAAGTCGCGACCGGGGATGCAGCGGGCTGCGACTGACGAAGGGAATGGAAACGATAATCGATGGAAATGAATCGCGACAATGTTAGGTCCAAGTTGAGTCCAAATCCAAGGCAGCTCGAATGAGGATGCCCTGGCTGCTGGGGGGGCAAAGTGTTTTGGTGTGGAGGTGTTGGACGTAGTAGCGTGGCGCTGGGATACGGCGATGCAAGCGGCACTCGATATGCCCGGGGAAGGGGATTGGAGACAAGGTACGATACTAGATACAAAGTATTGGTATAGGTGGAATGAGGGTGATGAAAAGCAAAAAAGACTCAATGGGTGGACAAAGCTACAACAGAGTATGTAGAGCACAGTGGGGGAAAAGGATAATGTGAATGGGAATGCCAATGATGAGAGCGTCGACGAAGGATGACCCGGGGAACAACAAAGTGGAGTTGTTCTAGACGGGAGCTGTAAACCAGGCTGAGCTGGTTGGTGATGGAGTACGTTAACTGACAGCCCAGGCGAGGCCAGCTAACGTGTCTAACGGTAGGTACCCGTGTCTCGAATGTGATGCGAGTCTAGATGAGATTTCAAAATATTACTTTTACTTTAGATGAGGATTAGGATAGGTTTTGGCTAAATACAAATACATCGTCGATTACAACCAAGGCCACAGTCTTTTGGGATGAACAATGACGATGGTGGTGGTGTGGGCGATGGTGGAGCAGCCATCCAGATGAGAGTAAGGAGAGACAACAAAAACCGAGACAAGAGGAGGTAATGCAGACGCCGCGATAGTCATTTGCGAAGCTGCACGCACGGTTATCTAGGGGCTGGGATGGGTCAGATTATGACCACTGGGATGAGAATCATCAGCACAACAAGCTCCATGCAACAGTGAAGCAATCCCATCAAGTTTTTTGCATTCGTGTATCACACCAACCGTTCCAAGGCACGATTCCCTAAAGAGGGATTGGCGATAGGTTCAGTGTTGATTGACAGTTTACAGATTGTCATCCAGTATTAGTCGTTAAGTGTAATGTATCATCAATGCCTGGGCAGCATATTAAAAAGCCTCATAGTAACCATGGCAAATGCAGGTGCGATAAATGCAAATCAAGGCACGCACGCGTACACGATCCGATCTCGACTCGACTCGACTCGCCTCGTCTCGATTTGGTGCGTGTCAATGTCAGTCTCAGTCTCGTCTCTTTTTTTCACGTCAACCTTTGATTTAGTTTGGTTCGCTGCCCCTGGCTTGGCTTTGTCCCGTTGGTCCCCGTTCCATTGTGGGACCTGCTCAACGCTAGTCTCTCCAAAGTTAACCCAGTTTTGGATTCCCCCGTCAGCCCATCCCGTCTCCCCAGTCACCGGCACCCGGGGATTGTTCCCGAGGATTGGTTAACATGTCAACAAGAAATGTCAGCCAACTGTATAGGGTAGGAGAAATGAGAGACATGAGACTACAATAGAATCATTGAATAAGATATACCGAATAGCAGGAAGGACGTAAGTTCCTGTCTCTGTGCCACGGCTGATATTTCGTGCTGGAGAGGTTGGGTTTAGTTTACAGGGACTCTATCTTTTGATTGAAGTTATTCAGGCACAATGAGAGTGTGGGATGCTGCCAAATCTAAACACCATGATTGGCCTTGACAATGTGTGGTGCGTGGTTGACCAGCCAGCCTTTCATTTCCATTCAATGTCCCTGCTATGTTGAAAGAAAACTTGACCCCTCACGCACAAAACTACTCACGACTTCCATTGCTGCCAATAAATAGGCCTGCTACTAGGATATCCGGTCTTGCTTTACACAGGAGTTGTTCTTTGTATTGTCATGTATTGGCGACGCTGGGATTTGACACATCTGCTGTGGGTTGCATACCCAGGTATCCGTAGGTGATAGAAGAATCATCTTTTAAGGCTTAGACTATTAGAAGAAGCATCTCTTCGAGGCTTCTGGCGGACACTTTTTCTTACTTGTTCCGCACTGATTTGCAAGTCACTGCTGTGAAGCTCTCTTTTTACGCTCTGCAGGTGTGGTGTCGCAGGAGCTTTCTGGTTTCATACTTAGCACTGTGGGCACCGATGTAGACAATACGAAACCTGAGATTTCAATGAAGGAAGGCTTAGGCTATTGCAACAGACTAGCCTAAGTGCTGGTCTAAGATAACATAAACTGACCAAATTCTTTCACCTCTTAGGCTTCTGGGGATTGTTGTGGTACTGACAACACCGTGGGGAAAAAGGTAGAGGCAAAGCAGGCACAGAACCCCTATCCCCACCGAAACAGGACTCTCACCCATCGGCTGCTACATGATCCTGTACTACGTAGACATATAAAGCAGTTTAGACTATACTGACTTTGGGATGGCACATCATCGACCTCATTATCATGACAGCAGTTGAACGGTTGCATTACTTTATCATATTATAATCACCAACAGATCACAGATTGGCATAGCAATCGCGCAAGATAGCATTAGACATCTAATCTCGTTCTAATTACAAGCCATGTAAACACCGGCGATGCTAGATACACAAAAAGAAAAAGACACACAAAGGTGGGAATACGCACATTCCAAAAGGCCACCGCAAAGAAGCTCTAATCATGCCAAAATTGATCAATCCAATAAACGGAGTTTACAGAAGGACCATACCAGCACCGACAACACCGGCGACGGCCATGTAGGCGCCGACGGCGTAGTCACCCATGCTGAAGAGGCGGCCGATGGAAGCGGCCTGGAGACCGAAGCTCTCGTCGTCCTCCTCGCTGTTCTGAGCGTCACCAGTGGAAGAAGCACCACCAGCAGCAGCGGTAGCGGTGGCAACCTCCTCGTTGATCTTGCTGGCAGCATCGAGCTTGGACTTGCAAGAGTCCTGGTTCTCAGCCTTCTGGGTGGTGGCCTTGCCCTTGAAGTCACAAGCATCAGCGGCCTTGTTCTGGGCCTTGTAGTAAGCGTCAAGGATGTAAGCAAGCTTGGCCTCGTTGTCACACATGCTGTAAGCACCGTAGATACCAGCAGTAGCGTTAGCGTTGATAGCAGTGCAGATCTTCTGGTCCTCGCCGCAGATGTAACCAAACATGTCGTTGAAGTCCTTGGTCTTGAGGTCATCCGCGGGAACACAGGTTCGGCTCTTGACCATGCAGTCGCAGAGCTCCTTGTCGGGGCTAGGGGGGAGAGCAGAGTTGACCTTCCAGGTCTTGGACTGGCTGGGGCAAGAAGCGGCCTTTCCAGAGGGCTTGTAGTCATCCTTGTCGACACCTTGGGGCTGAGCAGCGGTGGCCTTCTTCTTAAGCTGGTTGAAGTCCTTCTGCTTAACGGCGTCACCGTTCTTGCTGATCTTGACCAGACCGTAGTCGTTGGCCTCCTGGTGGTACATGTAGACGATACCACCGCTGAAGACATCGGTCATCTCCTTCTCGTAAAGAGCGGTGGTCTCATCGAAGATACGCTCGGCGGCACCACCGGGCTCGTTGCAGCCGTACTCGGCGAAGAAGACAGGGACAGAGTAATCCTTGAAGAACTTGGCCTGGTCAGAGTAACCAGAGTCCTTCATGCTGCTCTTGCCACACCAAGAGTAGATGTTGTAACCCCAGTAGTCGATGCGCTCATCGTCCTCACCACAGTTGAAGTAGTCGGCAATGTCCTCACGAATGTCGACATCGTCGTTGGAGGCGTAACCGACACCGAGCCAGCGGTCAAACTTGGACTTGATGTGCTTCTTGGTGTCACGGACGGCAGCCTTGACGAAGGCAGAAGCCTGAGTGTTGGAGACGTTGTTGGAGACCTCGTTACCGGCAAAGAAACCGACAACGTTGTCGTACTTGGCGAGCTCATCAACAACACCGATGTATCGCTCGTAGAGCTCAATGTCCCACTTGGGGTCGTCTCGGTTGATGGAAACGGAGGGCTCTGAAAGATCAGAGATGACGTAGATACCGGCATCGTCGAGGAGCTTCATGCAAGCAGTGTGGTCGGCCTCGGGATCGATGGCGTAGGTTCGGATGATGTTGGTACCGAGCTCCTTGAGGAGAGGAACATCACGCTTACAAGCCTTCTCATCGGCAAGAGGGTCCATGTACTTGGTCTTCTTGTCGTTGGTCTCACCTCCAGCGGCGGAATCCTGCTGGTAGGCAACACCCTTCATGAAGAACTCGGTTCCGTTGGTGTAGAAGAGCTTGGAACCCTTGAAGCTTGTTAGTATCCTGTAAACGTTCTAATTCGTATGCGCCACGAACCTTCATGGTGATGGGCTCCAGCTTGGCGTTGGCAGCCGCGGCCGCCGCGACGGCAATAACGGCGGAGTACTTCATTGTGTGTTGTGTATCAAACGGCTAATAAAAGAACAGATAGTAATGAGTGTCGAGAATTAAGCGCTGATGTATATCAGTGCAAAGTAGTTGTTTGAATGCTGAATCCCTTTTTCCTTCAATTCGCGTCGAAAAGAGGTCAATCGGATCGTAGTAGCAAGAGGGTTTTGTAAATGAGTGTCGGGAAAAGTTAAAAATCGGTCTCAAAGTAACGAGAACCGACAAAGAAAAACGGAGATGAAGAATTAAAGGTTAGCGAAGGGTTGTTGGAGGAGGGAAGAAAGAAGGATTAAAGACGAGTCGAGGGATGGGGCGAACGCATTTGAAAAGTAAAATGGAATGCATGGGTGGCAGGGACTAATCGCCCCTACTGGACCACTGGCTCTGGGGCCCCCTGAGCTCCAGTGACCCAAGCCGCTAATTGTCGTGGCAAGGGGTTGGCAGCGGCTGTGTTGTAGTGAATGGGGGACACTGTGCCTGCTACGGTGAAGCTGTCGGTCCTTGAGAGAAGGAAGATCTCGTCGAAGAGCGGGAAATGAGCCAACCACGGGATAAAGAACCCCTGTCGATTATGAGGCGCAGTTCAGAAATTGAAGCTTGTTTGGGTCTTGACCGGCGCCATCCGTGTCCAATCAGGGATTGTGAAAGCGGGATCTCATCTTGTTGACGGTGGTATAGTGCTTGGTATCAATGCACACCGTAGCTCTATCTCGCTCTAGCAAAAGCTTGGCCTCGTCTAGGACATGGTGCGTTAGGACCCCATTTGCAGACACAATGCTGCACTGTGCAGAAAAGGGGATAATCTCCACCGGATATCCGTCTTTGCCAAAACACCAGGGGTCTCGCTTCCTCTATTATTTCGCCTTCTAGACGTATACGACGTCTCGAATGACTCTTGGGAAATTGTCTTGAAACGCTTCCGGAGGTCCACAGCAGTTGCCCAGTCCCCGGAGCTTCACTTGGCATCATGAGTATGGACTTGCAATAAAATAAATGCCTATGTCTTGTCTTCTTGGCTTAATCGAACAACAAGCAGCCTCATTTCAATTAACAATATCGAATTGTTTGTAATTCCATCCCTGGTCTATGCAAAGCAACCCAAGCTTACGCGTGTTAATATCCTTTCTCCAGGATCACAGATCGCTCTTCCACCTCGGCCCGGTTTGTCTCTTTGTCTCAAGTCTTTCAAGTATGTCATTCCTGACCCTGACACTGTATCTCACTCCTGTCTGCTGGTTGGTTCCTTGATCCATCGTACTCTGAAACCAAAGTAAAGCAGAGCATAGACGCTTTCGCGCCCATCAATGGGTCCATAAAATTATCCCTGGTGCGGCTTGCATTGCTGGCGTGAGCTTGACTGTTGTATTTTTGGATGGTTCTTTGTTCTTTTCTCCTTGATCAGCGCTGGGACATTGTCTATCATCATCAGATATAGTGGTTCAGCAGACGCCATCATAAAGCTTGATCTTGTTGACTGGAGGGCGAACAGTGGGTAACAGTTTCTTTCGATGGCTGGTTGAATGTTTCCGATCATCGATTTCATTCCTCTCTCGTATATGCGTCGTCATCATCGTCGTCGTTCACTGTCCTCGAATCTTGTAGTAGGCGTTGCCAACGCCATAGAGTACACGACCCCAAGCATCGTGAGTTTTCTGCAACAACCCATGTTGTCGAGGGCGTTTCTGGTCATGCCGTGTTTCCGGCCGGTCTGCCGAAGCGCGATGATAGTGACCGTCGTGGTAAACGAGTTCTCGACCTGGCATCGTATCGAGTTGGGTTTAATTAATTAAGAGTGGAGTCTGTTTGAATCTTTCAATGCGAATATTCGGTAGTCCAGAGTCTAGTTGCGTAGGTATGTTTCTAAAGCTTGGATTGCTCTATGCACCTAGGGACCACACTCGTGTTTAAATAAACTCACAACTGAGTTAGTTCCAGGCGGGTGGTTGTCAACCTTTCGAGGCGCATACCCTCCGATGACTCTAATAGCACTTCACCTGTTCGTTCATTGCATCAACATTCTTATCACTTGCTGCAAGAAATTCTACGGTTCGTTGACTTTTGACCTCTAAGATGCCTTGAATTATCCAGCGGCTCTGAATTGGTTCCACAAATGGTCGATCATGCGCCGCTGCAGTTGACTATAGGGTGGCAATACTGCCTCTCGAGGCCGAATCCTCTTCATTCTTGCGTCAGGTGTACGAAACTTGAGCCTTGGCGGATGGCTTGGCAGCAGAGCCTTGTGAAGATCTTGCTTCTTTATCTCTGAATATCATTGTGGTGGTTGTGTTTTTTGCAAATTCTTCTGTAGAACGAACCTGTTTTGAGCCGTGAAGAATGAAGGGAGTGATGCTCAATGCACGTTATGTCCAAGAGGGACATTCGCCATCAGCCGAGTACTGCCAAGACATGCCAATTTCTTGTCAATAGGTAAGAGTATGCTTTAGGATGGTCTCTCAACCTTATCCTTGTGTTAACTTCAAAGTGACAGCAATGAATCTACTCATACTGTACACTTTAGTCCTAGCAGTATGCCTAGAACTTGGCATCATCTAACACGAACAGTCGATCAACTTGGCTTACAGGCTCATAAAATTGATCTTGTCGTTAAATTCCCAGGAAAAGCTCCTTGCCGATAGGATAGGGGCTGCAAACGAGATGCAGACTTCTCATGCGACGATCAACACCGGTATTCGGTGGTGGACAAGCTGATGATTGCAAGAACTCAGCACACAGAACGTCGCAGGCCGAATACTTGTCAAGTACCCTTCACACCTATCTCTTGCATAAGATTTCACATGACTGCGGATTGTTGGCCATCGAGCGATTTGATACTCCAAGATTGATACCATTTACATGCATGTAAAACAGCGGCACCTGAGGTTCGGAATTCCTTTAGTGGCACTGACACCTGGCAAGTTTGATGACCGGAAGCGTTTGAATACAAAGTATACAAAAACTACCGCCGTTACCTTGATAATTGGACAGTGTTGCTTTGTTACGGACAGGATCCGGCGTTCAGATTTGATCAAAGTCCCTATCCGCAGTATCATCATGGCTTCCAACTACTCAAGAATTCTCTATAACGTACAAAGCGCATACTTCATATTTGCTGTGGTAGGAGTTGATACTCCAAACCATTGTCGGCATTGTCGTTGTGTGATTAGCAAGTTGCATCGCCTCTCTATGCTGGATCGATGCTCACTCGAGAAGCTCGTATGGATTCGATATGACTGATATGTCGGTTGAACCGCAACAACGACGTCTAGGTCTGGGGCTGTTTGTACTTGAGATATAAGGATTCATGCCTTTGTCGTATCCCAGCCATGCTGACACTTTATAGCCCATACTTCGAGAATAGGTATGCTTCATGTAGGGCTGTTAGATAAGTGGTCACTGTAGTCCACACTCATATTGCCGGGCTGGATATCAAAACTGCCATGGTGCCTGGCTACAGCAAGACCGGTTACAGTCAAGAGTAACCGTGCTGTCTTTGACTAGACACGTGCAAAGGATCTTTCCTGATACAAATCATATATGCCTTCTAGCGAACTTATACGCGAGCGCACGTGGATCCGCTATCAAGGCAACGCTTACTTTCTGCGCCTAACGTACTCGTCTTATGGCGCACGGTGAGATTGTACCACAACGCAATCATCTTTGTCCCTAGTTGAGTCGGTACACTCATAAAGATGGTCCTGCATTAGTCCAACTTATCAGTACAGATATCAAGGTGAAGAGAGTTGGAGGCGTATGCCAAGACCTTTCTCCACGTCCCAGCATTGCACAGACATGGTGGGTGGCCAGTAAACAGGCAATCAGGCGCAAAAGCTCCGGTTGCTCCAATAGGTTTCTGGAGACAGGCCTGAATCCTTCCTGGTATTGGGTGTATGGAGATTTGGCGTTGGTGTTGTTGATATGATGGTCGTCTGATAAGATGCTTCTTAGGACGGGCAGACATCATGTCTCTGCCAAACACCGTCATCTTTCTGTCACGGTAATGAATGCCGACAGGGCTGAATTATTCCTATGATCATAAGCCTCTATTTATTCTGTTGTAGCTTTGATACTACTCTTGGCTGTAGTATCCCGTCAATGTTGCGTTACAACATATGCATGTATCACCGGTCTTACACGGCACGGCTTCCGCAGCTCAGATCTCGATGTCTATGGAGCAGTGCTCTCCGTCAAACCTTCCAATGCATTCGCTTGTCGAACTGTAAAAGTCCTTGGTTCCTATTCTTTTGCTTGTTTTCCTGGCCAAATCCTCGTCGCTAGGACTTACATGATGTAATTCGGCGTCATGCTGGACCTCAAAGGCGTCAGTGAGGGACAACCACCATGATGTCATGCAACTGTCAAATCGCAATATATCACTGAGCTCAAGACCGTTTCTCAAGCAGTATCTCCTCTCAATCATACTCTGCAACATCATCTCTCCAATCACAAACATCAATTCAATCCCTTTCTTCATCACCAACACCAAACAACATCATCATGGCTCCCAAGGCTCCCAGTGAAGGTCAGAAGGTAAGCTTCATCAGAAAAACTTCCCAATGGCCTCCCAAAGACTTACACGACCCAGGTCGATCTAGGCCAGAACGCTCCCGTCAAGGAGGAGGGTCCCGGCAAGGTTGCCTCCGAGTCTCTTGCTGCTGAGTCCGCCAAGGAGGGCGGCGAGTTTGCTTCTAACGAGGGCATCCGCAGCGAGAACCAAGCTTCGTCCGGATCCGAGAACACCAGCGCTGGCCGCACCACCAACACCTCTTCCGCCCCTAGCTCCAACACCAGATCCGCTCAGTCTGGCTCTGCCAAGTCCAACGCCGGCACTGCCCCCAGCTACGTCGACAACCAGTATAACAAGGCCTCCGGCCCTCACGGCAAGAACATCACCGAGGGATTCGACGACTCCAAGACTGAGGATGGCCTCAAGAAGGCTTTGAACGCTGAGCCTGGTAGCGAGGACGACCCCAGCCGGGTTGCTGAGCTCCAGTTCCAGCAGAACCAGACTGCCGCCGGTCGGGATGCTGGCCCCAGACAGACTGGTCTCGCCAACGAGACCTCTTTTGATGCTCTCAACAACGAGACTTCCTCTTAATTTGTCGAGGATGTAATGATACCTGTACCATAGCGACTTTAGTATCAATGATGAAATGACTCATGAAATAAAAACAAGACACTCATAACGGGGCGTGATGTTGCTGATCTGATATTGGGATATAGATTATGCCAATTTCTATCCTCATTGAATGAATGCTCTGGATAATACTTCACTCGAGTAGAGTCCAATTCGCGAGAACCTCTTAGTGGGGTAAAGTAGACAACCCAACCCGGTCTTCACTAGTAATCCTCAGTAATAGACGGTAGTGTATCAGGTGGTCTTCATGCAATTGATGACAACCATAGCATGTCTTTACATTGCACGAGGCAAGTGTCAGCCTGAGAATTCATCATGATAAGTGATGGGTTAAGCTGGAAAGGAAATAACTGCCTGATGCAACTCGGCTACAAGGATTGAGTCAGCGACTGCTACTGTGCTGTCCCAGGCGCAACGCGCGGCAGTATCACCTTCAGGTGACCGTGCTTTCAATATGGACGATTTCGAGCAGAGGCAAAGTTGACTCGCGCTTGTCCTAAGATTTAACCGGTAAGTCCGAATTAAACCACCAAGAACATAGAGAATTTCAAGTCAGCATAACTACGGGCTTGCCGTCCCTCAAGGTTGCCAACACGATAACAAGATGGCGGGCAGCGTGAAAATCCTGAAGACAATAGCCAATCAGATTGAGCGGATTGATGACGTCAAGTTCTAAAAAAGATGCCGATTAATTGGGGTTTTGATAAGAGAGCAGTGGGTTTTGCTACACAAAGACAACACTTTCTAGAAATAATACGATCAAAAAAAGGCAACAAATATCCAGTTCTCATTGTTAAGTATTCTATCAAAATCTAATAAAATCTAAATATTGCCGCACGTCGGAAATAACATGCAGCTTGCTGCCTTAGTTGGTGCCTGACTCTGTCGTCAGTCAAAAAATCTGTAAATCTGCCCCACCAAATAAAAATTCACCCCGCCTTGCCTCTCAGAAGCCTTGACGGACTGTACGTGCATTATTCAACCGGGAACTGGAACCGCCACACTCATTGTCTGGCTAGGTTTTTTTAATCCTTTGTCGGTCAACATAACTTTTCCTCTCTCCTTCTCTTTTTTTCCCTCTTCATCGAACGGTCCTTTTCCAAACCACCATCACATATACCCCTCGGTTTGGACTTGATTTCTTAGACAGACCGTCCATTCACCCCCGCCGACAGTCTCCGTTCTTTCAACCCCGCGGTCTTTTTTTCTCTTCACACAAAAAATCGTCATCATGGCTCCCTCTTCTTCCAAGGAGAAGCGTCTCGCTAAGAAGGCTGCCGAGGGCAAGCTCAAGGGCAAGAAGGGCAAGAAGACCGAAGAGCCCGAGCTCGATGCCAACGGTAACCCCATCGTTGACGATGCCCCCGCGACTTCAGGCGAGAAGCTTGACGAGGTGAAGCGTCTCGCCGAGCAGATGGATAAGCACGGTATCTCTGACCGTGTCACCACCGGTGTTCTCGCTTCCACCCAGACCAGCAAGGACGTCAAGATCACCAGTACCTCTCTGGTCTTCCACGGCCGAGTCCTTATCACAGATTCTACCCTCGAGCTCACGTACGGTCGACGATACGGTCTCCTTGGTGAGAACGGTTGCGGAAAGTCCACTTTCCTCAAGGCCATCGCCGCTCGCGAGTACCCCGTCCCCGAGCATCTTGATATCTACCTTCTTAACGAGGGTGCTCCTCCCAGTGACTTGGGTGCCCTTGAGTGGGTCGTCCGAGAGGCTGAGCTGGAGCTTGAGCGTCTCGACCACCAAGCTGAGAAGCTTCTCGAGGATGAGGGCCCTGAGAGCCCTGTTCTCCTCGACCTTTACGAGCACATGGACAAGCTTGACCCCTCAACCTTTGCTACCCGTGCTTCCCTGATTCTGACTGGTCTCGGTTTCAACAAGAAGACCATCCACAAGAAGACCAAGGATATGTCCGGTGGTTGGCGTATGCGAGTCGCCCTTGCCAAGGCCCTCTTCGTCAAGCCCTCCGTTCTGCTTCTCGATGACCCCACTGCCCATTTGGATTTGGAGGCCTGTGTGTGGCTCGAGGAGTACCTCAAGAAGTGGGAGCGAACTCTTGTCCTCGTTTCCCACTCCATGGATTTCCTCAACGGTGTCTGTTCCAACATGATCGACATGCGAGGCAAGCAGCTCGTCTACTACGGTGGTAACTACGACTCGTACAGCAAGACGCGATACGAGAACGAGACCAACCAGATGAAGGCCTACCAGAAGCAGCAGGACGAAATTGTCCACATCAAGAAGTTCATTGCCAGTGCTGGTACTTACGCCAACTTGGTGCGACAGGCCAAGTCCCGACAGAAGATTCTCGACAAGATGGAGGCCGATGGTTTCATCCAGCCCGTCGAGCAGGACCGTGTCTTCTCTTTCCGTTTCGCCGATGTCGACAAGCTTCCTCCTCCCGTCCTGTCATTTGACAACGTTACCTTCTCCTACTCTGGAAACCCCGAGGATGACCTGTACCGCAACCTCGACCTCGGTTTCGACATGGACTCCCGAACTGCCCTTGTCGGACCCAACGGTGTGGGCAAGTCTACTCTCCTCCGTCTCATGACTGGCAAGCTTTCTCCCACTGGTGGTGTCGTTACCCGACACACCCACTTGAAGCTTGGTCTCTACTCCCAGCACAGTGCTGAGCAGCTTGACTTGACAAAGTCTGCTCTTGACTTCGTCCGTGACAAGTACAGCGAGAAGTCTCAGGACTACCAGTACTGGCGCCAGCAGCTCGGCAAGTACGGTCTCAGTGGTGACTCCCAGACTGCCCTGATGGGTACTCTGTCTGAGGGTCAGAAGAGTCGTATCGTCTTTGCTCTCCTTGCCATTGACAGCCCCAACATGTTGCTTCTTGACGAGCCTACCAACGGTCTGGATATTCCTACCATTGACAGTTTGGCCGACGCTATCAACGCTTTCAGTGGAGGTGTTATTGTCGTCTCCCACGACTTCAGGTAAGCACTCTTTACACAATATTGTAATGACAAATGACTAACGACTTATAGATTGCTCGACAAGATTGCCAAGCAGATTCTTGTTTGCGAGAACCAGACCATCCGCACATGGGATGGCCCTATCTCCGAGTACAAGAACTACCTCCGAAAGAAGATGATCAGCGCCGGTGCTGTCTAAGATAAAAAAGTGTTTATGACGATGTTTTGATTTTTGGGCACGAATGCATGAAAGGAAATTGACTATAGAGGATATTCAATCCACAAAAAGTTGATGAGTGCCATGAGCATCAGGTGGGTATTTTCATGGGATATGAGCGGTGGGTGGCTAGACCATCAGGATATGGATATTTGATACCAACCTTATGATGGCAAATGAAATGGCCACAACGACGCTACAGGACGCATGGGCATGGCCTCAATAGAGAGGCCCGGAAGCGTTCAAGATGGAAATGTTCACGATAGATTTTCTTTTTTCTTTGGGTCTGGCTTTTCAAGCCTTTATTACGTACGAATGAATGGGAACACCATTAAAACAATTGAGTTTCTGAGAGTGATTGTGATGACCTGCCGTTAGAGTAGCATGATTGACTGTCGAGAGCATTTCTTTGACGGTCCCGAGTCTACACCACATACTCGTGGACTTTCCAGATCAACCATGGGCGATGATTGTACTTCTAGAAGCAATACATTTCACCCAGAGATAAGTCTATTCGGTCCCGAAAACTCCCTCTCTCAGGTAACGTTACCACCCAACTATTGACTCAATAAAGACTGCGCCCTGTTATGGCTTGATCATTCCCCCAGACATCTCTTCAGCTTCCACGCGCTAAGAAAGAAGCATGCTTAAAATTAAGCGAAAGTCCTATGTTCAAACTCCACAAGCCTCAAACCGACTTGGAGACTTGTCAAAGCTGACAATTGGTTCCCTTTCAGACACGGAGACGAAGCTGACGCCCTGTAAAGACGTTGATATCAAGCGACTTGACTTCTGCGGACAAGGGACAAAACGATTGACTTATTGAGGCATATCTCGGCCAT
Organism: Fusarium sp. MBC 364; assembly: GCA_030777805.1. Lineage (NCBI taxonomy): Eukaryota > Fungi > Ascomycota > Sordariomycetes > Hypocreales > Nectriaceae > Fusarium > Fusarium sp. MBC 364. The sequence goes on along the minus strand of JAPFSC010000241.1, from coordinate 11,109 downwards.
TCTTGATCTATTTACTCTTTCGATCCAAAGACTGGATGTCAAGTTATCCGTCACCCGTCACGAGCCAGGACTCGGGATGAAAAAGAAGACACAGACGCGGCTGAAAACCCATGTCCTTTGAAGCACAGCTGAATAACTACCCGTAGCTAGACGGATCAACGATGCCTCGTGGCGCTCCCTTAAAATAGAAAACCCGTAAGGCAGAATGGTGGGGGATCAAAGATCCATTCTCAACGGCATTTCTGACTGGTTGTCAAGCCGCCTGCTTGAAACAGATCATGTTGATCCTACGCAAAGAGCGTCAACAGCCAAGCAGAATTCGATCTGCGGAGCTTCTGTAGCGGTTCGCCTTATTCGTCTATTATTGATTTATAGGAAATAAACGATAATTGTCTGACAGGTCCGCACACTCAGGTGGGTGTCAGAATAATCATCCCCTAAGGCTTAGGCTACAGAAATAAAGTAGCCTAACTGCTTGCCTAAGGCTGCATAAGGTGATCAAATTATTTCGTCTCTTATGCTCTCGGCACTGTCAGCACAGCCCATCAAACCATCACAAAGCAACCCAGCGCTAAAGTCCACCCAGCCACAAGCCTCAATACAACATCAACCTCAAATGTTTGTATCAATGAATCCATGGTGGATGGTCGACATAAAAGGACCGGTAGGCGCCCAGAAGAAGGGCCCTACCAGCCCTATCACTCTCCTATATACCCATTATCATTATCATGATCATTCCTAGTCTGCTAGCCCTCGCTGGGGTCGGCTTTGCTGCCCTCGAGCCCAGGCAGATTATGCACCAGGCGAGGGATGTACCTTCTTTCATCACATCACGCGATCTTTCAGATGCAAAGAATTCGCCGTGCAAGTTCTTGAGTCAGGCCTACGAGGAGGCGAACCCCGAAAAAGGAGAACCCGTTGTCCTCGCTATTCCTCCATCAGTTGGCATCGCCTGCCTCAAGTCTGTCCCTCTGGATAAGAAGCGAGACTTGGAGTTACTCGACTACCTTCAACCTTTGATCGAGTTTCAGAGTACACTCGAGATTCTCGCTGATCCGCCAAAAGAGTATCTGTTTCCCGGAGTGGATGTTTTGGGTGGCTTCGATACTATTCGAAATAAGTTAGAGAACAACAAGTACAAGACTCAATATGAAGTCATGACCGACTTGAGAAGTATTGTAAGCAAGTCACCGTTACTTAGATGGACTTCACTGACATCGACAGTTTGTGGCTGCCTATGATAGCCACTTCGACTATCCCCCAGCCCTTCTCAACGCCTTCATGTACGTCCGACGAGGCATCGACTTTGAATCCGTTTCAGCCAACGGCGTCCGCCTACCCTTCATATTTTCCCGTGTAGATGTAGCCCGTGGTACCCAAGGTTTTCTCGACTATTCCCCATCGGCTGTCAAAAGCATCGATGGCACCCCGGTCGCCGCGTGGCTTGAGGAAGATGCCTCTCGCCTTACTGCCAATGCCCAAGATCCTGATGCTCAGTACAATGGTCTTTTTGAGTCCGTTCCTCGTGGTGCTGTTGGCTCATCCGCAAGTACTCTCTTCACTCAGTTCGAGATTCCTGATACGTATACCATCGAATTCCACAATGGTACCAAGAAGCTGGTACATAATGAAATTATCGTCCCAGCAACTGTTGACTTATCCGGTATCGAGTCTGGGGAAGATTTCCACAAGTACATCGAGGTCATGCCCACCAACATGACCTCTGAGGAGCTTCCTGTCAATAAGCGCCGTTCTACTCAGCAGTCATCCAAGATTATCCCTGGATATCCTGTACCCATCGCGAAACATTCAGCCGATTCTGTAGCTGCTTACTTCCTCGAAGGTAAAGAGTTCGAAGACACTGCTGTTCTTTCCATCTTGAGCTTCGTTCCTATTGGACTCGATCTTGTCAATCCTCCTCCCGGCTTCAGCATGACCAAATTCATCTTCGAAGGACAAGCTGTTGTGCTTGAGCTTATCCGCCAGGCCAAAGCAGCTGGTCGCGACAAGCTCATCATCGATTTGTCTGCCAACGGCGGTGGCTCGGTCGTTCTGGCACATTCCATCTACCGTCTGTTGTTCCCTGACGGCAAGTTCACCGGTTGGGATCGATATCGCGCCAACGCTGCCCTCGAAGCGACCGCTGAGGCCGATTATGACAATCTCGTCAGGGCATTGATCACCAAATCAGAATACTACCCCGTCGGTGCTGATGGCGAGGCTCTCGAAACCGGCAAGGACTTCTTCGGTCCGTACACTGTCAAGGGTCAAAATGTCACTGCGGCCTTCCAGATTGACAAGACTGTCCCCTGGGAACCTAGCATTCCTGCTTACATCAACGGTTTCGACCCTAAGATGAAGCCTTATGTGGAAGAAGCTCCGTGGAAGCCCGAAAACATCCTCATCGTCACCGATGGTATTTGCGCATCAGCTTGTGGTATTCTTACCGGTCTTCTCACCCGCAACCAGGGTATTCGTACGCTTGCTCTTGGTGGACGACCTCTGAATCATGCTATGCAAGCAATGGGTGGTGTCAAGGGGACTTTGCTTAACTTCAACCACCACATTGTCAGCGCGATAGCTGAAGTCCAAGCTGCAAGCACTGGCAAAGAAGCACATGCTATTCTCAGTGATGCGTCTGCTTCATTTCCCAGCTTGTCTAGTCCGCCTCTTCTGCCCCTTCCTAATGCTGGCAGGGTAAACTCGCTCAACGGCTACACTGAAGATGATCTCGAAGGATACCCAGTGCATTTCAGATATGAAGCAGCCAACTGCCGTCTGTTTTATACTCAGATCATGTTGGCCTCGCCTGTTGTCACCTGGAGACGTGCTAGAGGTGTAGCATGGAACGATGAGCCATGTGTTCCGGGTTCAACCGCAAACAAGAATGGGATGATTGGTGACGAGACACTCAAGTATGACTCTCAAGTTCGCAGTCGAGCGAGTAGAATCAAAGGGCCCGGCATGTTGAAGAAGTGATTGAGGATTAAGTTTCCTTTACTTCAAAGTTGACCTCTTGGGCAGGTCAAATCGCGGGCTCAATTTAATTGGTGTCGCCAACACAGCTGTGATACACGCGCACATCAGGCTGCTGTGCAAGACACAGGAGCCCTCTCTCCTTCCTACAATTGCCCCTAAGTCTAAGAGGTGATGTTAATGATTTATGTATAATATGGAAGCATGGCGTTGGTACGGCGCTTCATGATGGAGTTAGATATATCATGATAGAGTTTATAGAATAATGAAGCAGTTGAACAAAAAAAGTGAAGATTCCATCTCGGGGGCAAAGGTCTGACCCTATGCGGTATTCTTTCCCCATGTCTCTATACAGTCATACCTCAACATTGCATTAGAAGAAGGAATTTCAAGTTGTACTAGGTAGGTAGTCTAAACTTACACGAGGAGCACATGGCTCAAAGGTCGTAATAATCAGCACCGGCCCAACGCCCCAGATGTTGGAGTTGGAGCTGGGGCGTGGGCTCGGGTTCGGGCTCTGGTTCTGGCTCTGGCTCTGGTTCTGGCTCGGACTTTGTCATTTTCTCCATCGATCTTCTCATTTTCAGCTTCATCCTAACCACGGCCCAAGCCGCAGCGACACGCTGTTCCTAAGTGCGCGGCTGCTAAGAATGAATTAGCGTGTTTCATATTAAGCTTAAATAAAATTCATAAATATCATATAATTGAAGTAGAGATGAAAGAAAATAAATAAATAGATAAATATGTCATTGTACAAGATTATTTGTTCCGTGTCGGTGTCGGAGTACTCGCAACGTAGTATTACATGTGCCCGTCGTGATTGAAGAAACAGTTTGACAAGTAGATAGACGCTGAATGAGAACATAGATGGACGACAAGATACGAGAGTAGATGGACAATAAATAAGAAGGTAGGCAGACGGCGAGTATGAGAGTAGATAGACGATATAAGACAGTAAGTCGATAGAAGATCGACAGGCAAGGAGACAACGAGTGTTGCCAAGCCCGTCCATCGTGTGGAAGACAAGGGCACTCATCTGTATACCAAGGATGCGATCATTCGAAGTGTGTAATGTGCGGTATCTTGGGGTAGGGTGATGATTGGGGCAAGGGCAGAGGGGATAGTTGGGAACAGTCGAATATGTTGGCTTACGGCGGCGGCGGCGGCAGGAGCAGGCTCCTCTGAAGAAGGAACGGCCTTCTTCTCCTTCATCTTCCTCCTCCTCTTCTTCTCCTCCTCTTCTTTCTCCTCTTCCTCTTCCTCCTCTTCCTCCTCTCGTTTTCTTTTCACTAAATCTTAAATCAGCCTCAACGTAGCTAAGATACGCAGGAAGCAGACTTACATATTGGTCGAGGTGGGGGGCCTGTGAGAAGCATTAATTCTTAGTATTCACATCATCCTTCTAGGTAGTAGGTAATATAAAGATACTTACGCTTAAACTAAAGGAATTTATCCTCATTAACTTCCATATTCCAGTAGAACATTAGCATAGGGGTATTACTCCCCAGAGACTAAGAAGAAGATATTGTAGACTTGGTATATATAAAATAAATTAAAAAAAAATTAAAAAAAATTTGAAAGGTTATGAGCTTCAATGTTAACGTGCTAAATAGAAAAGAATGTGCTCAAGGAAGGAAAGAGGGGGCGCGTGAGAAGTGGCTGGCTTCCGAATTGGGAACGAGCTCACGATACGACACGCGCTCAGCTGCTCCTTGCTACCTCATGTTCCAACATGCCCGGTGTGCGCTTGTCCTGAGAATGGCTCCCAGAATACCTGTATAGTACATGCCGGGCTATGTACAGTAACAAAGCACTGGGTTGTCAGGAACTATCTACTAACGTATGAGAGTAGCCCTGCCTACTAATAGGTAGGCATTTATTTTCCTTCTATAAAGCTAGAAAGTGTGCATGTAAGAATGGCTTCCTTTGCTCTAGAGGCTGCCACTTGGCCCGCGAAGCATGTGCATCGCGATATTGAATACAGCCAGGCCACCGACCTACCTACCTATTTAACTAGATCTAAGAAACTCACGATTGCATTGTAACTCTTGTCATGCACGAATGATGTTATTTTACAATATTCTTTTATCTTTCCTCGCGGTCTACCCTCAATAATAAGTCGGAGCCAAAGCCCCTGATATGCATACTCACTCGCGAGAGAACGGCAATACGTACGAGCAATGAAACATCCATGACCAAGTAAGTCAATAGAAATGACATGATAAAGGGAATATTCATTTACAGTTTTTTGTTAGAAATTTTAGAAGTAGTTGAGCATGATGCAGTAGAGTGTTGCCAGTGGACATGACACAGCTATACGCCTCGGCCCAGACGCGCCTGTGAGCATAAGTGAAGTGAATGGGAGACGCGTCGCGCCGAGTACCTCAGGCGCGTAAGTTGATTTTCTGGACGAGGAAGGCACGCAGGTAAGCCATGCGGGTGTAAGTGTTATCTTGTGAAGTCTTCCTCCTTCTCATCAGCAACTACCACTGAGTGATATCAGCGACCCTATGACTCTAGATCTTATATACACTTTAGTGTCGAATCAATACTTTCTGCTTTAACTTATTTTGTATTGGAAAGTCCTTCTTTAAATACAATGTTTAGATAAAACGATACTGTAGAATAACACTGCATAGATTCAGAACTTCACTCCTTGAGACAGAATCGTCCCTTTTTATGTGCAGTTGTAATAACTATTAGTCAGCTCTGTACAATTTTATAAAGAAAAGCATCGAGAAATAGCATCTGTTTTGTTGTCATGTGATGTATGGATAGATGATATGTATAATCTTATATAAACGCTAAGGGTATCTCTAAACAGCAAGCCCAAGATAAGTCTTCTCTTTGTAGTATCATCAATTGCGACCTCCAGTAGATCAAAAATCGCAGTAGATCAAGTGTGCAAGCTGCATCAGCGTACATAAACTTATATAACATGCGCTTTTGGATGCAAAAAGCCAAGAACAAAAATGTCGGTGGAGAGGCTCGAACTCTCGACCTTTGGATGACCCTGGTGTTTGACCAAGTCAATCTGATTTCAGATATGAGACCAACGCTCTAACCAACTGAGCCACACCGACGTTGAGATAAGCTGATCTTCTTACCGTTTATGTAGGGAGCTACGGCCAGATCATCTCGCTCTTCTCAGGTTCGCGCATCGTCATTCGCTCTCGCTTCGCTCTTTGATCTTCTTACGGCAATGCTGCGCCTCACGCGTCCACGCACGACACATCCATTAAATCTAGGCGGCCGCGTTTTCCTTCGCCTGGGGGCGTTGATGATATGGCGTTTGGTTGGACAAGGTTGCGTAGGCTATGTTTTGTAAGAGAATGCGAGGTATGGTAGATGCGAAGATGTTGACATATAAGAATCTGGGTGAGTCTGGATGAAGACATTGATCAGAATACCACAATATCTCATTCAGCAAAATCACTTTTCCATTGATCTGCTTCTATTTTATACAAACCTTCTGATACCCATCTTCATCATGACTGTCTATTCCACCTCCAACAAGTCCATCGAGGACATTGATCCTCTCAAGCAAGCTGGCCAACTTCCCCTTTACAACGTCCAGCCCGATAACGCAGAATACTACCACACTCAACCACAAGGTCAAGATGCTGTCCCTACCAAAAAGCCGACTGCAGGCGAACGTTTCCACAGGATCAGCTCCAAGGCTGGGTCGCCGCTCAACAAAGCTGCAAACTTGATCGGAGCTGAAGGATGGTGGCCTACGACTATGGAGAAGGAGTGCAGCAAGGCTGCTCGCATCCTTCACTCCTTTACCAGTAAGTAATGCCATGTGAATGAGCGGACCATTAGGTACTGACCAATTTCCAGACCTTAGCTCCTCTTCGTCTCCCAAGAGTAAAGGGCCTCTCCATCCAACTGGCCTTACTCGCAAGTCCATGGTCAAGATCCCCCCTTCTGTTCTTCAAAGTGCGGCCGGTCTCGCTATATTCAACGTAATCCGTGCCGGAACTGGCCATGGATCTCTCTCCGGTGGCTCCGGTGTCGTTATCGCCCGCCGCTCAGACGGAACCTGGTCTCCTCCCTCTTCATTCATTGTCAGCACACTCGGTGCAGGTTTCGTCTTTGGTCTCGACGTGTACGATTGTGTCTGCGTTCTCAACACCCCTGAACAAGTCGCTGCCTTCACCAAGCCTCGCCTCTCTTTCGGCGCAGAAGGCTCTGTTGCTCTTGGTCCTGTTGGAACAGGCGGCAGTGTTGAGGCTGCTCTTAGCAAGACCACACGCCCAGTTTGGAGTTACATGAAGAGCCGTGGTTTGTGGATAGGTCTTCAGATTGACGGCACTATTGCCGTTGCTCGAGGAGATGCTAATGCTACGTTTTATCAAGAACGCGGCATCACAGCGGAGAGGATTCTACTTGGTGATGTTGCTTGGCCCATGGGTGCTAAGCCTCTCTTTGAGGTGCTTCAAGCCCTCGAGGGACGAACTGCCTACGACCGCAGTGTCGTGGATGCAGTCGGTGAAGTCCCTACACCTGGTGATTCTATTTTGTCTGACAAGGAGAGGTATACTGATGAGCCTGAAGAGTCTGAAACTATCGGATCTGGAAAGCATGCCGAGTCCAATGATGTATCTCGGGAGCCTCCAATGCTGGTGGTTACTTCTCCTACCACTGTTGATGCTAGAGAGGAGCTTCCTGGTTATGAGGCCGTGAATAAGAATGACGAGCAGGAGAAGATTGTTGATGAGAAGGCCAAGCTCGCTGCATCTGGATACTAAGGTTGTATACTTTGTCGTTCATTATTTCGGGAGTGAGGAGTTGGGATTGTATATATCTCGGATTGTGCTTTAGTTGCCTTGTTAGTTATAGTTAGTATTATAATGACATGTCTTGTAACCACTTGAGTATCCTTTGGGCTTTTATATGTCATCGTGCATTCTTTCGAGCCATCTATGGCGAGGGTTGTAGTATATCACCACTGGTCGGGGAGCCATTCACTCGGGCAGTGCCCGCAAGTGCACAACAGCTGGCATCCAGTCGGCACCTAAGGCATGAAGGTGCAGCTGAGCGCGTGCCGGTCATCTCACCACACGCGCCCCCCCGTTTTCCTTCCTCAAGCATATTCATTTCCAACCAACACATCGAAGAACTACAACCAACAACGTTTTTTTATTCTGTACGAAATCAGTCCTCTAACAATAGGGTTCCCCAAGTCCAAGGAAAGTAATGCCTCCTTGCCCATATTCCACTGGAACGTGGAAGTTAATGAAGATAAATTCCTCTAATTTAAGCGTAAGTACCTCTATATTACCTAAAATAATGCAAATGCTAAGTATCAATGCTTCTCATAGGTCCTCCCCCTCTACCAACGTGTAAGCCCACTCCATTGCTGCTCAGCTAGGCCGAGGCTGACTTAAAATCTAGGGAAGAGAGAGGAGGAGGAGGTCTCTCATTCTCTCGAGATCTGGCAGGCGCCTGCTCCTGCTCCTGCTGCCGCCGACCCAGTAAGATAACATATTCGATTTCTTAACAACCTCTGCCCTTGCCCGAATATATGCGATACTTCCACGTTTCCTTTCATCCCTCATTCAATGACAAGATATCCATGAGTTTTGTTTCACAAAGCTTAAGACAAACCAAACTAATATTTCCATAGCTGCCGCGAACTTAGGAACAGCGCGTTGCTGCGGCTCAGGCTACAGTTGACAGGAAATTGAAATTGCTGCAGACTATGGCAGAAATGCCCGAATCCGAACCTGAGAAGAGCTCGAGCCTCAGCTCCAGCTACAATGTCTGGGATATTAAGCTGGCGCCGACTACCACAAATGTAAGTTGAGATCAGTTATTAAGGCGATTATTTTTTGGCGTTCTTAGGGTGGTTTGGACGATCCCGATCGCTCATGCATCTAATGACGTCAGTTACCTAAAGCAGGCACGCGACGTGCAACAATAGGTACCTTGCAGAGCAATCATCTATTTGTCTCTTTTTCAGCTTCATCTTTACTTATAGTATTTACAATCTGACACTCCTTTTGTTAGGTCGCTATAACATCGTTGTGTCATCGTGTCGCTATGCCTCTCCTCCCAAGAATCAACTCAGATGCTGCGAGGCCTGAGTCCAAGAGAGCAACGCTCAAGGCCTTCTTGCGAAAATGGTTAAAGGTGAACTACCAAGACCTGCTATGTATGGCTTTCGTTGGCGCGCTTGCCTATGGTGTATGTACAAATCTACTTCATCTTTGCTTCTACCGCTGACAACTCCAAGATCTACCATTCTCCGGTCATCATCACACGAACGTTCCCGGTTACCTTCGATGCGACGTCCGGCGATATCGTCTACCCCCAGTGGGCGTACCCTGACCGCGGCTGGATCCTTCCTGCGTGGCTCTCCGGACTCATCTCTATCGCGCTACCAATTATCACCTACATTGTCGCTCAGATTCAGATCAAGTCGGTATGGGATGCCAGCAATGCTATAATTGGAACAGTGTGGTCCGTCACTTTGGCCTCGCTTTTCCAGGTCACACTGAAGCAGCTCGTTGGTGGTTTCAGACCTTACTTCCTTGACGTTTGCATGCCTGACATTTCGCTCGCAAAGTCACACAACAAAACTGGTTTGAATGGAGTGGGCTTCTACCAGATCATGTACACTACCGAGATCTGCACGCAGCCTGATCAGTCGAGGATACAAAACGCCATTACTTCGTTTCCAAGCGGACACACAACTGCCGCCTTTGCCGGGTTTGGATTCCTCTTCTTGTGGCTCAATGCCAAGCTCAAGGTCTGGGCAGACCACAAGCCTGCGTTTTGGAAACTTTCACTCACTTTCGTTCCTATGCTCGCGGCAGTTCTCATCGCTGGCTCGCTCACCATCGACGCTGCACACAACTGGTACGATATCTTGGGTGGAGGTTTTATCGGCACAATCATGGCATTCGCGAGCTACCGATCTACGTACGCTTCAGTCTGGGACTGGCGTTTCAACCATCTCCCGCTTCAAGAAACAGAGTCTTTCCGGTACGGCTTTGACGGTGACTTGGACTATGCGGCACAGACAATATCCATGGCTGCTGGATGGGGAGGCAGAAAGGTTAGGTTGCCTGAAAGCTCGAGCGCCCCTGCTATCAGTACCGAGTCTACCCTTCGAAGTGGCGCTGAAGAGATAGAGAACTTGGATGCAAACACTAGGAGGAAGCGAAGGGGTCCTGTTGGTGAGGAGGCTGTTTAGGTCCGCATTTCGGAGTTTGCACATGGGGCGGTGGGTGTCAAGTGCCTGGATCAACTTTAGGTTCACACTTCAATAATCATACAACTAATGGCAATACAAACAACAACAATAAACCATTAGCAGTAGAATAAAATGATGCCCTTGTATAGAGTGTGCCGTTACTTGTCAAATGAAATGTGGCAAGAACTCTTGTCGCTGCTTCCCGATCGAGTGACTCATGATCGGAGTGGGTTAGGGATGATTACCTACCTGGGTAGAAGGGAAGGAAGCAGGAGCAGAAGAAGAGACAATACGGGCCTGAGAAAGGGAGAAAGAAGGAATAAAAAGATATAAGATATAAAGAAGCACATAAAAAGTCAAGACACAGGGGGAAATAGCAAAAAAACTCGAGCATCTCCTTTTTCGAATTGTCATCCTTAGTACAGGGGCAATGCTGATCTTCTCTGTAATGTTACTGATTTGACTAGTCCCTAGGGGCAATCAGATCGAATCTATTTTGAATTATATACCATCCCCTGTCCCATGTCTTCAGGCAGCAAGTGTTCCCATCAGAGTTTTGCCTTAGGTTCCATTGCTTCCATTTGAGATACACCACCTACTACGACACTACCCAAAGCCCACTTCTTTCCCGTATACCACTTACACTTTGACTTTAGATCAAACGAATCATATCTGTTTCCCACAATATTCAAAGCCATCTTGGTGTCCTTGGTTGGTTGAGCAATGAGTCACGCTCTGAAAAGGGACAGGACAGTAAAGAAATTGTTATAGAACGGCGAACTGGTTTCTCATTGATATAAACTTATTCCCATCCCAGGGAATGGTAACTCCTTGTACAAAAAAAAAAAAAAAAAAAAAAAAAAAAAAAAAAAAAAAAAAAACAAAAAAAAAAAAAAAAACAAAAAAAAAAAAAAAAAAAAAAAAAAAAA